>JAZHYW010000454.1:0-108402 GCA_037355805.1 Ixodes ricinus
GTTTGTGGTGCCTCTCTAACATAATTTTTTGACGAAACAACCATTTCTTTGGGGTGATGGCGGTTGGAAACTTGCCAAAAGGGGGGTGGAACTTCGAGTCATTAAATAATTGACGAAAAGTGAGATCTTTTTTTACGGAACACTGGAGATATATTCGCCTAAAAATCCTACTAGTGTTTGATTGGGCTATGTAATAAGTCTTCATGGCCATGGAATTTGGAATGCTCGAAGCCGTTTTAAAAAATAAGGAATAAATGAGCGATTTTAGCATGGCTTTAGTTTTGTTGGCAACCATGTGGCTACTGCATGCGACTGTAACATACTCTTATTGACAGCCCTGCTGCGTGTATAGTTGTGCTCGAAAAATGTTTGAGGCCGTACAACTAAATATCTTGTAGAAAAAGAGGAGAAGAAAATCCAAATTTGAGCAAAATTACGTTTTGCCGTTTAAATAGCCGTCAATTCTGCCTTGGTAGCATCTAAAGAAAAATACGCAACATGTGTGACTTCTAGAATTTTTTTCTCCTATAAACAAGTAATGTTTTGCTCCGAATAAACAAACATGATTATACTCCAATAACATAATTATACTTGAAAACAACGATTATGGAGTACGGTCCGCCAACAAAACTTTTGTTTGCGTTTAAGGACCAGGAGCTTAGCTGGTTACGCACATCTGACAGCCGAGCTTGCCGTCAGGCAATGCGCGATGTTCGTATAAGAAACCTGAGGTCTACATGGTTAAAAATATATATATATATACTACTTTTTTTTTACTCAAAGTTATTCTACATATTTTTAGTATGGGGTGCAAAACAACGCGCTCTCCAAACTACAATAAGATTCTTAAATTGCGGAAGACTACTTTTGCGGTTTATTTGAAAAATTAAGTCGGGAAATATACAAGACCTTCCACTGAGTCACTTAGCATAACACGGCATACTCAAGGCTAACCGAATTCATGCTTCTCAAGCTAATGCAACTAATAAAAAACTGAGAAACTAGTATGATATAATCCACAAGTGACGTACTGCATAAGATACACCTCCTGCACACTTTCAAGACGGACTATCCAACAGATTCTCCGAATGAATTGCTGAATAGGCAAACTAAAGATTATCAGGTAGGCCAAATTCAACTCGATTCAATTGGAACAACTTTCAGTGGATTTTATTAACTTCTTTTCTAGATGCCAAGAAAGAGCTTGAGGAACACCTCTGGTGGGCAGTGACGCGCCTTATGGTGATTTTTTACATGAAAAAATCTCATGGTTTTTGTCTCTGGTCGCATGAATAGGTGCGTCTTTCATTAGGTCACGGTCTGCTGCTAGACATGAGTCCTCTCTTTGATGATGTCAGGTAAAAAGCGCAATGACATTGTTTGAATCGCTATGTATACAACTGCATCTGAAGTGCGATTATACTGTGTATGTAGGTTCGAGCTACGCCAAAGGGGACAGAGACCTTCATCAGGCGTTACTGCAGCCTTCGGTTCTGTTCCCTCTCTTCGCGTGATCCGAAAGGAATAGTGTATCTTCGATTCAATTTAATTCGAAACCAGTTCTAGGTCGCCCTAAATCGCATCAAAAGTCACCGCGCCTGTCGTCCAATAACGACGCCCACATGTCAGCATTGATCACACTGACTGCACACGGTTGAATTAACTGGTATTTTTATCTCTAGGTTAGCAGCTCGAACACTGAAACTTTACGGAATCTGCCGTATGAAAGTGACATTACGTACCTCTACAGCTGTATGCTACCTCGTTGAAGATCGGGCGAGGCAGGTGCCATTTTTGAAACTTCGAGGACGGTGGACCACCTGAAGCATCCTAGAACACATGTCTTATCTGTCTGCTACGGTGGAAACAGCGGTGATGGCATCCTGCATGTGAAGTTGTCCTCTACCGACCTCCGTTCACCTGTGCATGAGTGATTGTCCCTGTTCATGAAGCTGATCATCCGGGTGGGGCCTCGTGGATTGCTGCCTGAGATTGCCGAACAGTGCAAAATACTTCGAGTCGAGAAACAGCGCGCTCGACTACCAGTCGCGGTGCTACGAAGCCAGGGTCGGCGCTGCGAGGCCACGTCTGGCCGCCTTCCTGGAGTTTCGGATCACCAGAGCAGCGGGTCACATTTACGTCGGCTGATGACGTACCCTTGAGCTCGTGCAATATTACAGGTCAGCCGCAAAACGCATTCGAACTTCACTGCCGAGTCAACCTACTATTTTAAGTCAACCACCGCCAGGCTCGTGCTGCAACGGACTGTGACTCAGCTTTGTCGACTGGGTGTACTCCGTACACTAAGGCAAGAGACGGTTAGCAGTGGGCACTCATATGCCGGCAAACAATGCATTCAAGAAATCCCTACCTGAGGACCTGCGGCAGCAGATGCTCTGACTCCACTCCTGGCACGCCACCTGGTTCGTGTCCCTGACTGCGCATCACGTCTCCGATGAGAGGGGCACTAAAAAAATAGTTTGGAGAATTGGAAGGAACCTTGGTCGACATAGTAACAATGCCTAGCATCTCTCAATCCATGGTGCCCTCAGAAGTAAAAAAAGAATAAAAAAAACATTCGTTCGTACTTGTATTTTTTGTTGGGTGGGGGGGGGGCGGTAATAATTTTTGAAATGTAACGAAATACATTTCATCCTGATTAATGCTTATACACAAAAACACCCCAAATGTATTTCGATACAGTGCTACAACACTGGCATAAAAATGGATCGCGATATAGAAATACACATACAAAATGTATTTCTAAAATACTATCACGATACATTTCTATCGTGATACTGTCCAACCCTGCTTAGAGTCCTCACATATCTCGCTTTAAGCGAAACTTGCTGCATTTATCATCTTGGCATGCTTCATCAGCAGATCTACTTAGGTTCATTAGCATTTTCCATGCTTCATATTCACTAACCACCCTTTGTAGGATATTTGAGGTACAGCCTTCAAGCCCTCAACGGAACTTGTAAGACTAATATACGTATACTTAGAAGGTTGCAAGGCCAGGTACTTCGTACATGCCTAGGCGTTCCTAGATCAGCATCCACATCGGTAACTGTTACCGAGGCACGCAGATGCCAAATGCTCGGTTTTTCAAAATAAAGAAACTCTGAGAGTGCACTTACGACACCTAACTAGGCACCATAAGCATCATCTTGCAGTTCCTGCCATCAAAGAAAAATATTCGTAATTCATGGAAGGGATTCTTAGGACGCCATGATATATTATCAAACAGGCTTCGCTCCTCTCACAAGGCCCCACTCGTCCACCATACACTTTTTCTTCATTAAATATAAAGAAAAACAGAAATGCCGGGAATTAGGACAAAAGCTGGTAATGCTACATCCGCACTTCGTCAATGCGCATTGGGGATTATCTACTCAAGATACAGTACATATGCACAGATATTCACTGATTGCTCCAGCATTGAATCCACCTCGACTTCCGCAATTTTCGTACCATGCATATAAACAACTCTGCGCAGTATGTTTTCTCATAAAACATCGTCAACAGTCTCAGAGTTGGAAGCTATTTTCCAAGCGCTGAAGTACACCAAAACGCAATACTCTATTACATGGGCGATCTTTACTACTTAAAAAGCAGCATCGCATCAGTGGCCCTGAAATAAATATTGAAACAAACGGTCCGCTTTGCACTGTCCTACGCGATTACATCACTGGCAGATTCCCTCCTGCAAAGCGGACACACTCTCCTCTTTCGGTGTGGGTCCCGGGTCACTGTAGAATCATTGGTAATGAGAGTGGCGACAAAGCCGCAAAGGAGCTTACAATAACACCATAACTTTTGCGATACGATACGTACGTTCAGATGCTGCATCAACACTTTGTCAAGCTGCCCAGGAACTAACATTGAATCTATTGGGTGGTTGTTATTTCTATCATGCCCAACTCGACTACCTAATACCCAAGATGACATTTCTTATACCATACTGGTCTCCCTCGACGAATAGAAACAGTAGTCATAGATTACGTCTTGGAGCAGCTTTCGCGCACAAGTTTTTTCACAAGATCACGTAAGCATCATATTCGAACTGTCCAGCTTGCGAATTTCCGGACAGCTTAGAAGCACATTCTAATTACAAGACATCTTCACGACACCGATAGATGGATACCTGAGACGGCTCTCTCAAGCCTGGATGATAGTCCGTTTACTATTGAAAAAATGTTATGTAGCTGGAACTTCGTTGAAAGCTCCGGTTACGGCAACAAAGGCCTCGCTTACATTTTTGTTAGACACAAGGATAACACCGACGCTGTAAAATGTAAGAGAACGAACCCCTGATAATCTAATAATTAATTTTCCTTAGTGATCATCTCATTATCATCTCGAGTCACTTTATCTACATCACGCATCATATCACTCTTCCTTTCCCGACCCTTTCCCCCAGTGTCGAGTAGTGTGCTAGAGACATGCACTCAGGCTAACATCTCGGTCTTTCAATCTCCCTCGTTTCGCGCGCGTAATTCGTAATCATTGTGGTGTCGTTGTCATTTCTTCCCCTGCTTCCGCGCACAACTCTGAGGATTTTTACGCCATTTGCGCTTCCGCTCCCTACTGTACTCCCGTGCCTGTTCCGTACACCATCTACCAGAAGCTTCTACAGCGCGCGCCGTTGCCAGAAAGTCGCGTTCTTCGACGCGCTACGAGCTTTTCGAGGCCTATCAGTACAGCGTGCAAGTTCATCTGCTCGAATGAGTTGTACTCATGTGCCAACTTAATCAGGTATCGGCTACAGTCACTTTCAAAGTGAGAACAGCAGGGCGTCTCTTTCAAGCGCCTGGCCTCCAGCAAGCGCCTCATGGCCTTTCGATGCGTGCTTGGCGCATAGCCTATACTGTATACTGATAAAGCATGGCAGATCTCCACGAGAAGCGGCCGTCGAAAGGAAAAGGTGGAGCGGCAGACAACGAATGAGAGGAGAGTCACATGACTTCCGGCCCGCTGCGGCAAGACCCCGAAACACACTTCTCTCGAGCGAAAAAGTGCATTTCGGGCCCTCGCCGCTGCAAACGCCGTGCGCTGACGGACAGGTTCCCCGAGAAATGGCTCTTTGTAGCTCTTTGCTACCAGATCGTCCCGCTCCAAATCTGCAAACGGGCAGTCTATGGCTCCGTCGTCGAACTTCCAGGCGTTGTGAGTATAGGGGAGACTATGTGCCTGGCCGCAATTGAACGTTCGAGGCACCGGGAGTTATCGAGAAGGACGACCACGCAATTTGCAGGTGAGGTTACCAGTCTGACCTGTTCCTGTGAAATTTGTGTCTAAGGTTTTTATAATCTTGTAATTTCATTTTTGCAAAACTCTGTAGGGTTATATTTCGGGTTGAATTTTTATCAAACGTTTGCGTTTATTGTTGCTAAATTCTAAAAATCGTTCAGATTCGCCCTTTGTTTGAGTTCATTTTGATAATATTCGTAACGTTTCGTGCAGTTTAACCGAAACTCATAATATTTACACCCAATCTCATATACAAGGCGCCATTTTAATTGTAAGCATTGGTTGTCAGAAATGTGTGGAGCCGATGCATCCACCTATACTAAAACATTACCAGCGGTCTATCTTCGAATTCCCGAAAGGCATGGAACGCAGTATTTAAGCTGTCGGGGGCAGTAGCATTTAGAATTCGCAAACTGGGAGTGTGGGGTAGGGTAGGGTGGTGATTTGGGCCAGCTGGTAACAGTTAAGCATGATGAAAAACAGCCTCAGGTAAACCGGGACGAGAGAACAGTTAAAGTAACACGACCGGGACAACGTACTGATGAAGAAGAAATAAACTGAGGCAGGGGTGGTACGAGTTGCACACTTGGTCCAGTTCTTTACAGTTAAACATGATGAAAAGCAGCCTCAGATAAACAGGGACGAAGAACGGGTAAAGCACACGACAGGACAACGGCTGTGAAGTAAGGTGGTGATTTGGGCCAGTTGGTGACAGTTAAACATGATAAAACAACAGCCTCAGATAAACAGGAACGAAGAACGGGTAAAGAACACGACAGTACAACGGCTGTTGAAGTAGGGTGGTGATTTGGGCGCAGTTGGTAACAGTTGAAAGATGATGGTGTGGGAATCTTTTGTATACCATCGATCTCTATTGTAGTAGGCTGGATCGCGGCTCGAGGCTTGTCGTTCTGGAGTCGACCGGCGTCATCGTCAGCCACCGCTTGACACCAGCTAATGCATGGGGACGCGATGGGAAAAATGGGGGAAACTGCGATATCTTACCTTTGGAGGTTGATCTCCACTATGAAACTTTTATCGTGTTTTCCAGCAATATGGAAAGTGTTAGAATACAATCTTTTTTTAAATAATTTTTTTTGGTTTAGATGTTTTTGTTGCAAATCTGTTTGGCGTAAACTGTGATACTGTTCAAGGGGACAAAGGTTGCCGAGAGTCAATGTGGAGTCATTCGCGACCTCCAAGTCATCAGAGCTTAGCGGACGATACGTTGGAAGGTCTCTACTCTTTGATATCAATATATGTGATGTTTCGCTTGGGTCGCCGTATTCCTGAGAGTAAAAACGGGGCATCGCGGGGAGGCGGAAAGAACGATAGTAGCGGGAAAAATATATTTACTTTATTTAGATTTAGGTAAAAATGAACATTTCAGAAATCTTTCGTTGAAAACACAGGTACCTTTCTTCTCAAGTTCAAAGAAGAATTTAGTAGCGTTGAAAATCAAAGCATGCCAAATACTGAAATATAGAAAATGTCTTCTGGCACACATTCATTAGAACAAGATTATTGTCAGATGTAACCACAAGCGGTATTAAAATTGTATACTTATGACTAGGAACATTTTTATACCATTGTTTTTAACAGTTATGACTGTAACCAGTAAATGTTCTTTCAGGTTTGTTCTACGAGGTTAGTACTGATATCGAATATATCCATTCTGCCACAAAACCGGGATCATGAGGCTTCATTGAGACAAAATGACGGAACTGTCCAGGCTAAAACGCCTCGTCTGGTAACCCTATGTTTGCACGTAGTATAATTAAGAGAATTACCGTGAATAGCACCAAATGTGACTGTCATCCATGGCATGTCCGGTGCAAACACCGAGGCTATCTTACCAATCCAGTCAAGAGCGCTGGCAGCTTGCGCAATATTAAAGATGGAGAACCATCGCTGTAGTAGCCAGACTGCAACACCTATAATATAGGCAAAAATTAATAAAATAAGCTTCCCATTAGTTCTTCATATTGTAATATCGAGCCGCTCCATTTTTTACACATTTCGTGTTTTTCAATGTAGGTTTTCGACGTCGAACAAAACGAAAATCGGCGCTTATCGGGGCCAACAGAAACGACCATGGAGTTCCCCAATAGTAGTAGTAGTAGGCAACCTTTAATTGCGCCCAGAAAGACTAAGCGATTGGTCGGAGACCCATCTAGGAGTCCCCTCCCAATCACCCCTTAGACGACGGCCAGAATCCCTTGGACTCCAGCGGCGTCCTCGGCCAGTCGGACGACTTGTTCCTGCACCTTAAGGTCGGTGCAGAGAAGAAGAGCTTCCCAGCTCTCTTGGTTGGGGATCTTTTTTAGTAGCGGCTGGGCTTTGCGGTCGAGCCGGCTGCATTCCCAAACAATGTGGTGAAGAGTCGCTCTTGCACCGCATAGCTGGCAGTCTCCTTTGTAGCGATCCGGATACCATCGGCTGAGCTGGGCAGGACTGGGGTAGGTGCCTGTCTGTAGTCGCCGCCACGCTACCTCTTGTCGTTTGTCCAGCGAGGGATGCGCCGGAGGGTAGCGCATCCTTTCGCCAGCGTAATAATCGAGGATGTCTCGGAACGTGACTAGTCTGTCGCCTCTCGTCAACGATTCGATGGAGGGGTCCGACGTTGCTCCGGCCCGGCGAGTGAGACCTCGGGCCGCGTCGTGAGCCTCCTCGTTGCCGGGGAGCGACGAGTGTGCTGGAGTCCAGATCAGCTTCACCTTCGCAGTCTTTTCAGGATCACCCAGGACGCGAAGCGTAACCGGCGAGATCCGTCCCTTGGCGTATTGGCGAATCGCCATCTGTGAATCGCTGACAACAATCTTGGCGTCTTGCAGCTTGAGTGCCAGAGCGATGGCCACTTCCTCGGCTACATCCGGTTCTGTCGTACGGACACTGCAGCTCGCAACGAGTCTTCCCTTGCTTGTCAACCATGGCCGCGGCCATGGCATCCCTGTCGTACCTCGCAGCGTCCGTGTAGTAGACGCCCCTCTTCCTTCTCTAGTAGTCTTCGAAGGGCCTTGGCTCTCGCCGTTCGTCGCTCCACATGGTGCACGGGGTGCATGTGACGCGGCAGGTTCGGGATTCTCAATCAAACAATTAGCATAAGCATGGCTCAAAACTTAGAAAACTTCCCGGTGCCGATGAGAGAAAAAAATGTGCTCCCCCCCCCCCTCCCTTCCCTTCTCCCGCCGAATGAAAAGGTCGAATGGAGGTTCTGTTTGGGATCAACACAAAATAAAGTTTTAGATAAAAAGCAGCTTCAGTGAAGCTTAATAGTCAAGCTCTAGTAAGACTTGAAGTTTTTCAAGTTTGTACGTTTTCGAAGAAAACGGATTCAGAGGTAACCCATCTGGATTTATCGGTATTTACGAGAAGCCATGTCCTATTCACGCTTTTTCGTATTTGGCGACAAACTCAGTGGCCCCGTCTATTGGGTAGCCCCGGCGGGTGGAGCACGAAATTACCCAATTCCGAAAGACCTGTGTCAAAAACCCCGCTGCGAATTTCCCGCGCTATCTCCCCCGTTATCAAAAACCATTATTTAAATCCCGGGACCGAGAATCCCCCACCCCGTTAAAAAAGAAGAAGAAATTGTCTTGCTTTGTATGTTTATACAGCCATTGATGTTGGTATGCCTCAGCGGGTAATCGGTCTCTTAGCTGTAGGTGAGAAATTTAGCCAGTGCAGTACAACCGCTAATCAGGGATTTTTACTTAAATCACGCAGTCGTGATAACACGAACGCATGCCGGTACCGAAACTCATCAATATCGAAACGGGCGGGGTGGGCATCGAACCCAGAAGGCTCTGAGCGCCCCTTCGCCCCTGTCCCCTGATCAGTTCTCCCGGCTTTCCCCCACGCTATGAAAACAGCTACTTAACATAAAAACCTGGTTTAAAAAAATATGGCGAAACAATTGAACGTTGAAGAAGCGCAAACGAAGAGTTCATTTGATACAAAAGAAGCTTCGAGAACCTACGAAGGTTGGAACATTTTATAGTTAATGTTTCACAGTCGATACCAAGAAGCAGGAGGTGGAGGCCGAAAAATATCAGAGGTGCACGGGGGTATTAACATTAGGCACGAGTGCATTAACAAATGCCAAAAAGTAATGTGCACAATATGCAGATGAAGGATATAAAATAACATTCCTGGTTTTAGTAATAATCCAGGAAAATTGCAAGTTTAAGTTACCACACATCAAATAATCCGTGCGCCGACGTGTATTACAAACGCTTACTGATCCGTGCATGGAAATGTTCGTGCACCGCAAAACACATAACTGAACCTCTCCGCAGATGCATAGCGGGAGTGTTGGGGACGGGGATATTGACACTCGGGGCAAGCAAGAGGGGCGATTTGGAAAAAGGAAACTTCGAAACTCGGTGGAATTGGCACTGGGCATTTGGGACCGGAGAAATGACATCGAAGGAATCGTGCTGGTAACGCCTCGGCACAGTTCCGGTTCAAGGATATTTCCAAATTTCTCACACATTATTATATTATCGTAAAAGTGAATTAAGTCTGATAGTGCTATAAAGGCCATTTGCAGAAGATAGCCCGTACATTTGATTTCACATATGCTGCGAAACACACCGTCTACTTCAGAACCGAAAGTGGTTGGGGGCTATGGCACGAATCCTGGACAAAAGCTCACCGGACAAAAGTCACCGACAAAAGCTCACCCATTATTTCGCAGATCCGGACAAAAGCTCACCACGAGAAAATTTTCATGTTGGTCTTAACACGAGTGCGGAGAACTTAGGTGCATGCGTGCGACACCAAAAGGCAACGATAAAATTAAAGCTGACAGGCGCCTGGTTTGTTGATTTTAATAGAAACAAGTTTATTTATCGATTAGTTAGAAGCGAATACAGTCCCCTACTAGCTCCAGCAGTCTTGGTAGATCTCGATGTACATGAAAGCCCTCGCAAATATTTCTAAGACGATTCTGCAGGCGCAGAGTGGTTTTTCGCACCCGCTTTACTGTGGGCTCACCTCTCCGGGCTTGTGCCAACGCCATGGCAACGAGCGCCTGGTTTTGCTGTAGGCATTCAATCAGCCTCAAGACGCTTGGATGGGCGTGGCCGACGAGCTTCTGGAACCCGGTTCTCCATCCTTCGCAGGTGTTGTTCATCGGGTGTTTATCTTGAAGAGTGACGTCGTACATATTCCACCGTACCGGGGGAAACTCCGGTCGTCGTCGCCGCAGAGTCTCTGGTGCCGCCGCAGATGGAACAAAAGCATAACGGAAGCGGCCGTTGACATACGTGCAATCAATATAGTCCAGCAGGTAGCCGATGTAACCGGTAGACATTTCCCTGGTGGTTAGTTCTTGTGGAACAAGCTGTGGCGGAAGGAACGCGAGCCTATCTAAAATCCCACACAGTTTTTTTTTTTAAATTGGTCATCTGTCTTGTACTTTTCCAAAAGGCCCAACTCCTGTTCTTCTGAAGTATTTTTAAGAATTCGCAACTCAAAGGTGGATGGGGTACAAGTTCTCCTAAAAATAGTCCAATGTCCATCGCGTCCGCACTTTATTTCAGCCCGGGTTTCGCCCGAATAGCAAAAAAAAAAAAGAAAAAAGAATCGAGGTGAGCTTTTGCCCGGGTTTGTCAAAAAACGGGTGAGCTTTTGTCCGGGTCTGTCGAAAAACGGGTGAGCTTCTGTCTGGTGAGCTTTTGTCCGGTGAGCTTTTGTCCGGTGAGCTTTTGTCCGGTTACCTATGTGCACACTGTCTTAACCAAGTTTGAACTCACGCCAGAAAGATGGCAATGCCACAACAAAAGCAAAACGAAAGCAAAGTACAGCGACGACGATGTAACGCAAAAACAACTGGCGGGAGAAAATTTCTTCCGTTCTTCACGGTTTTGTTTGTTGATTTGTTTTGCCTTTTTTTAAATTTTGAACGACCTATCTTTTCTTATCGGAAATTAATTCGGCACACAAAATTCGTAAAAAGAAAAAATATATTTTTCTCTTCTCACGTTTGTGGCTTCCTTACCGCTGCGCATAACTTCTGAGATAGGGTATCGGGGAGATCAGACAGTGTCGCCCCAAGCGGCTAACTCTAAAACTACACGGATGGGGACAACAAATAACAATGACTCAGCGCTCGGCTGACGTGATCGAACGCCGCGTCAACGTTCGTCTGGAGTTCGTGTTGGCCGGTTGCCCGACGAGGCCGAGGGCCTCTATTGTTCCCGTTCCGGCCTGCATGAACAATGCAGCACGCAAGGTGCATATGCCCATCTCAACACAAAGGCCAAAGTGGGACAAGCTCCTAATGTCTGACGACTGCTTTCGGGAGATATTTAGCACTAAAAAAAACGTCACTTTGTTTATGTTTAGTATTTTTACGTTAAACTTGCCCCGCACACTATTGAAGAAGATGACGTGGACACTCCCACAAGGCCTGTGGGCATGTTCAAAGGTCGAATGTTGGGTAAACACCGAGGTCTGAGGATAACAAACGGGTCAGAGCGTCCGTATAGTTTGATCTCCTCGGAACGTCATTAACAGAAGCAACAGCAGACTGAAAACAACCACACAAAGAGTGACAAATAGCAGAAGACACAAGACACACACTTGAATAGCAGATATTAAAATTGCAATTTTTTTATTCATTCCTCAATCAGAGGAAGCAGGCAGATAAAAAAGCAACACCCACGCTGCGTGACAAGCCTTCCCCCGTAGCCGCCCAGGAAAAAACAAACATAAACGTAAAAACACTGGAATTTGCCATGTTCATTATAGCATGGGAAAGACAACATCATTTATATTTCTAAAAAGAAGAATGCAAACGAAAGGGAGAGAAAATAGAAACTAAAAAGAATATGAAAAATAATAACACGCGCGAAACGCAAATAATCGTATTATATAAAACTTTTTGTTTTCTTTTACATGGGAGTAATTATTAGACAAAAAGGGAACATATTTCTTTGGCGGACATATTGAAGATATTTATATTGAGTTCATAAAAACAATTCAGAAGATGGGGAAAGGTACATTTTAACATTTGATTGCCATAGTTGGTTCTTGAATGTCGCACTATCCATATCTCAGCATACGAGTAGGACAATTTGCTCGTCTAAGTTCGAGTTGGGAAATTGATAAATTCATGTTTTCGTACTGTCTAAAATATCTTTTGTAGGAAAGTGCAAGTTTAAAACTATAGTGATTTGGAATTTGTACTATATTAAATTTATGAAATAATGGCCTGTTATGACTATCGTATGCTGCATGACATAAAACTCGAATTGCTTTTTTGGAAGATTACGGTATTAGTTTAAGATATGTGGCAGTCGTGTTACCCCATACTAAAAAGCAATAGTCGTAGTACGTGTAAAAAAGGGATGTGTATATAAGCAGAATAACAGAGATGGGAATCATATCTCGGTATTTATTTCTAGCCCCCACAGCGTCCGATAGATTATCACTTATTCGTTGCACAGTTTCGTTCCAACAGAGGTATTCATTAAATATTATTGCTATAGTAGGTTACAAGTCAAGAAGGTAGCGGCAAATGCCCCTCAAAGGGAATCATATATCCCTCCGCCACCTCCCCATCCAATAGCGTCCCATCGTTTCCGTGACGTCGTGGCCAACGCGGGAGAGGTTTTTGCCTTGCTTTGAATATTTGCTTTATCTTTCGACCTTGACTTGGCGTTGTGGAAGCCGCGAGAGGGAGATTAGAAGTCGTTTTTGTTTCCGATGGAAACAAAAACGACTTTGGGGATTAGCTTCCCCTCCGTGGATACAAAGGCCACTTTCAGGGGCTCGGTTTCCTCTCCGATGAACACAAAGGAAGCTTTCTTAAAAAAAGGGGGGTCAGAGACAAGTTGGTCACACTCTGTAGCCATTATCTATTCATTGAAGCGGAACAAGGGGTGTTTCCAGGGAACTATTCTTTCGACTGCGGATGGATTTCAAACGGTCGCATCACGATTATGGGAGGAGCTTCTCCTACCTTCTTGACTTGTAACCAACTATAGTACTTTTACATTTTCTACTATATCTATTTCATTTCCACCAAGTGAAAGCATAGTCATGTAGTTACATTTTGTATTACGCGATCTGAAAAGAACGGCTCTCATTTTATTTACATATATTTTTAAGCAGTTTGATATCGTCCAAGTATTTAACTTATCAAGATAATGATTAGCCTTTTGTATAATTTGCTCAGCGTGGTTTCCTGAAAACAAGAGAGAGGTGTCATATTCATAGGTGATGTAACTAACAGCCTCTCACACCTTATTCGTGATATTGGCGGTTACCCTTTCCAAGTTTTAGATAGCATTCAGCAAAGACTCGCCTTCATGCTGTTTCTATCAGACGTATCAAATGGTGTTTTGTTTTCATTCTGTAAATCTCATTAGCAAAAACTATTTTTTTCCAAGGCCACATATATTTTTTAAGTAGTGTGTTCCAGGACACACAAGGTTATCCCTTATAAAGATTGTAATAAAAATGCTAGATTTGCAACTTTACGCGTTCAATATCTTCTATGTTACTACCGAGGTCTTAAATTTTTATTTCTAACCGATTTGTTGTTTTTGTAAATTGCGGGTTGGAGTTAGATGTGTTCTGTTTTCACCATGTATTTATCAGGGTCGGCGGACATTAGGTGACGGGATAATTGTAAAGTTAAAGAGAATAGTTAACTAAAAATTCCTAATTAACTTCTTAAATTATTTGTTTTACGGGTCCTGCTGAATTTTCAGTATTGACGGTAGTTACTATTAAAGGTCAGACCAAATGTTTAAGAAAAATATTGCGAAATTGTTTGTTGTTTTGGAGATATTAATCGACACATTTGCGTGTTTTTCCGCCCAGAATACACTTTGCGCGCTCAAAAAATAAATAAAAAATAAGCGTCGCAAGTTTTGTTTACAATGACGCTTGTAAGAGATACGTAGTTATATCAATCATGTCGACATTTCTCGGCAGCGTGTCCTTGGTGGGTGCGTTTTAGGTTCACCGACGACGCAAGTGACGGCGTAACATGAACGACTACGTCACTCTTCGAAGCGTCCTCGTGGGCAGGGCTTGATGCTCTGTTTTGGCGCGCAATCTTTATATCGGGTGAAAGAACGGTATGTTCGATAAAGAACTTAAAAATAATTTCCTTTTCTTAACTTTCTTTCTTAAATTGGTCTGAGCCGTTTTAGTAATCTTCATCAATACTGCGATTCCAGTATGAACCCTAAAACCAATAAATAAAGAAAGATAATATAGATAGTTTAATTATTTAGTAACTTACCGTGACTATTATCGCATCATCTAATATCCGCCGAGACAGATAAATACATGGTGCAGACAGCACTCGTATCTCATCTCCCACCCCTTTTTTTAAAATCTGTTCTACACAAAATCAAACACCCTGTATAAATGACGCTTAGAGTATCAACACTCCGTCCTTGTTGGTGACGGAATTCTGCTGCGTAGTGAAGAGAGGGCGCAACTGGTGTTCATCTGCGATTAGAAAATGTGACTTTAGATACCGTGTCAGGAAGAAGGCTCAGCCGATATCGTTCTGCGTTGTTGCGGACTGTTTCGACAATTCTGGAGAATGGAGAAGCGTTTCGTATGATTTTAGAGAAAGCTTCAGATAACTGGTAACGCTGATGTTTCAAAAATGTTAATTGGCTGAGGTGCAAGCATAACTTATTATTGTTGCTTCAATATAAAAAAAAACGTGCAGGAACTTATTTTGTTGGCGCTCTTTGGTGCATACGCAAAACATGAAAATGCTCCATCGCTCGACCGCTACTTTACGTCCTGATTAACATCCTTTTTGTTTTCCTACAACTCTCGCTGTGAGAGTCTTTGCTTTCAGGACCAAACGGTTTATCTGTGCACTCGTAATGAACCATTCGTCCCTCATATGTTTTCCGGTAAGCTCCGAGAGCGAACGATTAATTTATTGTTCTCTCTCACTAGCTTGCTCCGGCGTTGCAGTCACTAAACTATAATCCGCAAAGAAACAGCAAAGGCTTGACTCGGTAGTTCTTAACTCTGTTTAATTGTGTTTAATTGCCTCTGTCTATATCTAAATTACGTCAAGGAGACTCTGTATGGCCAATTGCCGTCCTCTGGGAAGGGCTTAGTGGATTCGACACAGCGCACAAGAAACGAAGAGAAAGTGGAGAGTGTACACAGAACAAACGCTAAGCCTGAACCAACTAGCTCGCATCGCCACCCTAATCCTCGGAAGGGCTCGAATTCTTACAACAGAGAAATTGCTTTTTTCCCACCTCGATCCTGAAAACAGCCCGACTACGCACTTAATGAGCCGGTCGTTTGCGATAAGATTTGCACTGAAAGCAGCCAATTATAAGTATTTATGTTCGTAGTTATCCCCTGAAAAGCAGTCACTAAGCAGCAATTCGCAGAAAAGAGCGTTTTCACTTTTTATCGCTTAACTTTACTTGTTAGGTGGGTCATTGCTCTTTCAAAGCGAGCACATGCTTGGCCGACTCGAAATTTGTGCACTGAAGTCAATGGCGTGCGCTGATAGTGCCCATGACATCTAGTGTTTCCGCACCCTGATGATGATGAGGATGATTTTATGTAACATTCCGCGTGTCCACAAAAGCGGACTGGCTGTCTCAGCACATTCAACCCATTTCATTGTACTGGCATACGAAAGGAAGATACCAAACAAGAGAAACTTTTTTCAAAACACCTCCTAATTCTTGCAGGGCGCCTGCTTTTTGTGGCAAAAACGTTTACATTTAGAAACTGCATGGGCTCTGAATAAGTTTTGAATTACATAGAAGAAGCAAAAAGTGGGCATGTTAACAGTTTGATCGATCACAATGACGCTTAGATGAAGTTAAAAACAAAGGTTCTGCTCAGAAGTGGTATTTAGGTTTATGACATTTTATTTGCCTTATTTCATTATTCACAGAACAGATATCAAACAGTTATATATACATCATGGCTGAGCATAAAAACTAGAACATAACTTTTTTTCTTTTGCTGTCGCTGAAGCAAGTTGATCTAAGACCCCGTACAAAAATGTCAGATCAAAACTGGAATGAAAAATACGCGATCCAATCTGGATTTAAAATTGGAGCAGGAACAAATGTTTTACCAGCGTTGACATTTGTTCCACCCCGATTTTGGATCCGGGTCGGATCTCTCTTTCATTCTGGACCGGCCTGCTTGCACGCCTCCGGGTCGAATCCGGCCCTCGACTCCGGCCACGCATTAGGCTTACGGTTTTCCGATCAAGGTCCAGTCGCTAGCCGCACAGTATCGCCACACGCCGCCGTCTCCCATTCGAGATCCCGGGTGGCAGCGGGCGTCGTTCGGCGGACGTTGATGTTCAACATCGAACGGGCGGCAGCGCAGGAACTAGATGTTGCGAGAATATTGTATTCGATAGCGTCCGCTGCGACTGTCCTGTTTAGCTTTGATCGGTAGCGCCGAAACAGAACCCCTGTCTCCCAAGCGGACGTATCGTCAATTACCATCGAAGTTAGGACGCCCTAAGTTGTTGGGATGTCCCACCTGAAATCAACGGTGAGGCATGGTTATATAAAAACGCAATAAATTGCGCCTAAAACCTCGTACCATAAACTTTTATGAAATTACTACGCTCCTGTCCTTCTGTATTAATTTCAAATAGAAGTACATACAAAAATCACATTTTCCTGTTTCCTCTTAAGCAAGAAAAAAAACGTTTTATAAACGCTGACATTGATGATAAACTCTTCCAGAAATTTCGAGCGTAATGATTCGGTCGTAACGTCCGAAAACGCCGTTGACAATAGTTGTCAAGGAAACCAGCCTAAAAATAATATATACATATATATTATTATTATATTAAATATTTTCTTTTAAGTAACATATATATATATATATATATATATATATATATATATATATATATATATATATATATATATATATATATATATATATATATTTATATATATTGTTACTTAAAAGAAGAAAAATAGGGCGCCAGAAAAATAGCCATGGCGCGCGGCAGCTCGAGCTGAGCCCGGCAGTTCCAAATAAAAGCCGACCGCTAGAGACTGACTCCTAGCTGGACTACTCCTTCAACGGCAACACCGTAACATTTTGGTGGAGGTGCGTCCCCTGCGCCTCTTCGCTCACTAACCACAACGCTTCTCCGAAGTTTGAAGCAGCTTGCCCCAACAATGTCTCGAGGTGAGGCGTCAGGCACTCAAAATCTCCGTGCTGGCTCTGTCCCCTACCGACAGCGAGACCCTCCCACCTTCGGCGGCTTCGGAAGCGATGACGTGGATGACTGGCTCCGCAACTTCGAGCGCGTCAGCACTCACAACGCCTGGGACAACACCCTAAAATTGGCCAATGTGGTTTTCTACCTACGTGACACCGCCAAGGTATGGTTTGACAACCATGAAGATCAGATAGCCTCGTGGGACGCATTCAAGACCCGTCTATCAGATGTCTTCGGATGCCCTACCACCCGAACACAGGACGCGACCCGCAAGCTTGCGACTCGCGCTCAGTCCGGACTCGAGACAACCACGGCTTACATTGAAGACATACTGGCTCTGTGTAAACGCGCGAACCCGGCGATGCCTGAATCGGAAAAAGTCAGCCATATCATGAAAGGGATTGCAGAAGACGCATTCAACATGCTGATTTCTCAGAATCCAACCACAGTCGCCAGACTCCAGGAACAGTGCCAGCGATGGGAAGCGCTTCGGAATCGGCGCATATCAGGAGCAGAAAACATAACTCGCCTCCAGAATTGCGTCGCGTCATCCCCACTTTCATCGACCGGCGACATCGCTTCCCTCATCCGAACAATAATCAAAGAAGAGCTCGCCGCCTTGTCTCCCGCGCCTCAACGAAGCTCATCAACAGAGGCACATCTTACCCCCGACGAGTTACGAACACTCATTCGAACTGAGTTGTCTCGATATTCACCTCCTCCCGTCGACACCACATCTTTACCTCTACCAACGGCACCCCTACCACCCGACGCAGTATGCGCTACGTCTCCGGCACAATATTATCAGCCCATCACGATGTACCATCCTGACCCTCGAACATCTTTTCCCCGGCCTTATACTGAACAACGACCTTGGGCTCCTCCACTAGTTCCTCCGAACTACTTCACGGACCGTCGACCAACTTGCTTCTACTGTGGTATACCAGGTCATATTTCGCGCTTCTGTCGCCGTCGGCTGTCGGACACTACAAGAACCACATCTAGCTCCCGGTACTTTACGCCATATGAATCCAACCGGCTCTACAACCAACCTAACGAGGTTGATGATCCCCGCTTCGGTCAGCGACGGCGCTCGTCATCCCCTTCCAATCGTGGTCGCAAATACCGCAGCCCCTCACCCGCATACCGGCAGCCCTCCCCTCTCCGTGGGCAGTCCACCTTTCCAAAAGCTTTCCTCGATGGGGAAAACTAAATGAGGCAGCTAAAGGGGGTACCGCTGCTTCTTGGTTTCCTCGACATCCCCCACCGACTGTGTCCTCATCTAATTTAATTGACATAATCATCAAAAAGGTAAGACTGGCAGCACTTGTTGATACTGGAGCATCAATTTCAATAATTAGCGAGAACATTCGAAAAAAGTTAAAGCTTGTTACCACGCCCTGGGACGGTGGCAGTCTCCGTGGAGCCAACACGTCCCTGATACATCCTCTTGGGCTAGTTTCCGTTGAAATTTCTATCGATAACGAACCTCATCGCCATTGCTTTGCTGTCTTGGACAATTGCACACACGATCATAATTTTAGGATGGGATTTCTTAGCCAACCGAGGAGCACTCATTGACTGTGGCACACGCACACTTCTCCTCGGCGAAGATGCGAATGACGCTTCCACACCTCGACAACAATGTGTACCTTTCCGCGCAGTGAATCACACACGGATAGCACCATTTACTGGCGCTATTGTACAATTGGCAGGATCTGTGACGGACGACACCTACATGCTGGAACCAAATCGCGAAGTGTTATTTCAGAAGGGACTGGCTTTACCCATGACAATTATAACGTGTACTGCGGCCAAAACAACCGTTTTTATAGCAAATACCACTAACATTGCACAAGACTTGTCCGCTGGTACCTGCGTGGCCTTCACAACAATTAACAACATAGAGTATGTAAACACTGTCAGTGATCATACTGTAACCCTAACATCTCATTTGAATGATCACAATAACTCCTTCAAGTTGCTTCGGAAAAACGTTAGCACTGATTTGCCACCAGAGCAGCAGGATACCCTATACAAGCTATTATGCTCCTTCATTGACATTTTTGATTTTAACTCTCGGCCTCTGGCTCAAACATCTGCTGTTAAACACACTATCGATACTGGAACAGAAAAACCCATACGCAGCCGTCCGTATCGAGTTTCACGTTCAGAACGAGAAGTCATCCAGAGGCACGTGAGTGACATGTTACAGCAAAATATAATTGAAGAATCCGCAAGTCCCTGGTCTTCTCCTGTAGTGCTTGTGAAAAAAAAAAGATGGCACATGGCGTTTTTGTGTTGACTACAGACGACTCAACAAAATTACCAAAAAAGATGTTTATCCCCTTCCCCGAATTGATGACGCCCTTGATACGCTACATGACGCCAACTATTTTTCGTCGATTGACATGCGCTCGGGCTACTGGCAAATTAGCGTTGACGAAAAAGATCGAGAAAAGACAGCGTTCGTAACACCCGATGGACTTTACCAGTTTCGAGTCATGCCTTTTGGCTTATGCAATGCTCCTGCAACTTTCGAACGTATGATGGACTCGCTACTCCGCAGGTTGCGCTGGACAACATGTCTGTGTTACCTGGATGACGTTGTCGTCTTTTCGTCTACTTTTCCCGAACATCTATCTCGATTGACAACTGTTTTAGAATGCTTCCGAAACGCCGGCCTTCAACTCAACTCTAAAAAGTGTCTTTTTGGTACACGAGAAATCAAAATTCTTGGACATGTCGTCAGCCGCCACGGAATATCACCAGACCCAGAGAAACTTCGCGCTGTTACCGACTTTCCACGCCCCGCAACAGTTAAGGCACTCCGTTCATTCCTTGGACTCTGTTCATATTTCCGACGATTTATTCGCGGATTTGCTGCCATTTCCGCTCCTTTAAACTCTCTCCTCAAAAGAGATCGACCGTTCGTATGGTCTCAAGATCAAGAGGATGCATTCGCAACCCTGAAGACCGCATTGACCACCAAGCCAGTCTTGTCACATTTTCACCCTGCTCTTGATATCGAAATTCACACTGATGCGAGCGGTTATGGACTTGGTGCTGTACTGATGCAGAAGCAAGACGCTCGCGAACATGTTGTCGCATATGCAAGCCGAACTTTGTCCAACGCAGAGATGAATTACACCATCACTGAAAAAGAATGCCTTGCCGTAATTTGGGCAGTCAGCAAGTTTAGACCTTATATATTTGGGCGTCCGTTTAAAGTGGTTACTGATCACCACGCTCTGTGCTGGTTATCGAACTTGAAAGATCCTTCTGGACGTCTGGGACGATGGGCACTGAAACTCCAAGAATACGACGTCTCCATATTCTATAAGTCTGGGAAACAACACGACGCGCCTGACTGCTTATCTCGGAGTCCCATCTCATCCTCCCCAGAAACTCCCTCTTCTGCCGTTGCCGCAATAGCTTTGACCTCTAGTTTGGATTTTGCTGTGGAACAAAGGAGAGACCCACACTTACAACAGATTTTCAACTGTCTGAACAAAACCCACCTCAACCGCCACGAACAACGGCTTGTTGGTCCCTACACAATGCAGAATGACGTACTGTATCGTCGCAACTATGACCCACATGGTCCTACTCTGCTCTTTGTCGTTCCAAGACATCTCCGACCTGACATCTTAGGTGCTCTACATGATGACCCCACAGCTGGACACCTGGGCTTTATTAAAACTTTTATGCGTGTGCGCAATACCTTCCACTGGTACGGGATGTACCGCGACATCTCCAAGTACGTAGCATCATGCGTCCAATGTCAGCGACGAAAAAGGCCAACGACCGCACCAGCTGGACTTCTCCATCCTCTCGATCCACCTCACTGCCCATTTGAACGCATCGGTGTCGACCTGTTGGGGCCCCTCCCTCTTACACACAACGGTAACCGCTGGGTCATTGTTGCCATGGACCATTTGTCACGTTACGCAGAGACCGCTGCCTTACAGTCCGCAAACTTGGACGAAGTCACCACATTTCTCTTGCACAATATCATTTTGCGACACGGCCCCCCTCGTCACATACTGAGCGATCGAGGAACAGTATTTCTTTCCCCGGTGATACAAAAACTATTACATCTTTGTGCAACCATTCATAGACCTACAACACCATATCATCAACAAACAAATGGCTTGGTGGAACGTTTCAATCGCACCATTGCCGATATGATTTCTATGTATGTCCGGTCTGGCCAACGCCAATGGGATGCTGTTCTTCCGTTCGTTACTTACGCGTACAACACTGCCGTTCAAGACACTCATGGCTATTCTCCATTTATCTTCTCCATAATCGCCCTCCAACCACATTCTTGGACACGCTCCTACCTTACCGTCAAAATGACGAACTTCCCGACACTGTAGCACATCTTGTGTGTCGTGCTGAAGAAGCGCGCCAACTTGCCCGGCTACGAACACGTACATCCCAGCAACGCCAATGCCGACGGTATAACAAGACTCACCGCCCCGTTTCATATAAAATAGGTGACCTTGTTTTATTCTGGACACCTCAACGTCACCAGGGCTTGGCTACCAAGTTCCTCCTCCGCTACATCGGCCCGTACGTAGTCGTGCGCAAACTATCCGACCTTTCATACCACATGCAGCTTCAGCAGGGCACTACTGACCGACGCCGAGCAACCTCCGGTGTAGTCCACGTCGCCCGCATGAAGCCCTACACCCCCGACCCACCGCCCTCACTACAAACAAAACAAAAAAATAGAATTCTTCGTTAATTGCGGTCGGGACGACCGCGGAAACAAAGGAGGGGGGGGGGTAATGTTACTTAGAAGAAGAAAAAGAGGGCGCCAGAAAAATAGCGATGGCGCGCGACAGCTCGAGCTGAGCCCGGCAGTTCCAAATAAAAGCCGACCGCTAGAGACTGACTCCTAGCTGAACTACTCCTTCAACGGCAACACCGTAACAATATATATATATATATATATATATATATATATATATATATATATATATATATATATATATATATATATATATATATATATATATATATATATATATATATTATATATATATTTATTTATTGAGACGCCATTTTGGCGCCATCGAGCCATGACAGTTTCGGTGGTCTGGGAACATCCAATGACTCTAGAGCAGTGGTAGGCAAACTTTTGGCGCAGCGGGCCGAGGCGCCGCGAAGCCAAGGCGGAAAGGGCCTGACGGCAAGCAGCGGGGGGGAGGGGGTAAGATAAAAAAAAATTAAAAGAGCACTTGCACGAACTTACATTGACGTACATAAATCCAAAATGAATTGTTTCTTTATTTCACGACACACAACATGAGATACAACATTTCCACGAAAACCTAGAAACTCCTCTCAGTGAGACTTCTGGTGTTGAAAACTGCGCTCGCTAAACTACAGAGATCCACATTCAAGCTATACTAACTGCGCGTCACAAAACATTGTAGAGGTTCTCGTCAGTCACTCGTGAGCGCAAGTTGGATTTTATGCACTTCAGTCGTGAAAAAGTCTACTCGCAGACACATGTGCTCCCGAACACTGTAATCATGGTGGCTGCGAGTTTCTTAAGATTCATGAACGTAAAATCCGCAAGGCCAGCATAAAATGCAACAAGGTCGTTTGCTGCAAATGCGCTCTTCAAATTATTATCTCTTTGCAGATCGGCCAGCTCTATGTGTTAACACTCTCGAACCTGGCTAAGATCTGCCTTAAATGAATTTTGAAATAAACAAATGTCTCTCGACAGGCAACGGGCAGAGCTAATCCACTTTATCTCTTTTTTTTTTCTTTTTAAGCTGACCGCGTTTGGGGGGGGGGGGGGGGGGGGGCTGGAGAGGGCGCTGGGGGGCTGGGGGACAGATGATACTGCCTCGCGGGCCGGGTACGGCCCGCGGGCCGCTGGTTGCCGACCACTGCTCTAGAGGGAACGAGCTGCTGTTGAGTGTCGAGAAAAAGCACGGTTAGCCGCTCGTTTGGCCGGCGCGGCCGTACTGTTATCTAGGCGGCAGCTCGTTCCGCTCTCCGAGATCGAAAACCAACATTGCGTAAACGAGTATGCCTAGTCAGAAATACCAAAAGCTATCGTCGTAGTCTGCGACATTTGCGCGTTCTGCTCGCAAGAACTGTGCGCTCTCTCGTCATTCAAACGCAGCGTAAATATTCCATCTAGTTGCTAGCGAAAAGAACACTTCAAAATTAATGCGGATATCATTACTTTAAAAAAAGTGTATTTACACTACTTCATTCATTTTCTACGTGGTATTTGCTAGTAAATATATGTGTTTACCAGCAGAAAAACAAAGAAGAGTGCAGGTTTGCACTTGTTGAGACTCTCTTGCGTGCATACATGCAAAGTCACACACTTAGATACTTTGTGTGGTAAATCACCTGTATTTTTATTCCTTATTCGACGAAAAGCCAGATCAGTAAACTCAAAAGCACAGCAATCCTCAAGAATAAATTTATATTTTGAACTGGCTGTATAGAATAGTATACAACAATCAGGCATAGGCCTTATTGTTGTGAACACGACCATAGCTGAATCTTAAATCGCTTTGTCCGATTATAATTTCCGTCCCGCGACTCCCTAGGGCAAACACTGAAAAAACGAATGAATCATGCTGACTGAATTAAGCCACACTGCAATCGCCGCCGGTATCGTCTTGGATTGACCGAAACCATTGAAACCGTTGACTGTACCCGGCTCGATTGGAAGGCGGGTGAGGTACCCGCCTTGGAATCTGAAATGAGTGACATTTTCGTGCGGGTTGGCAAAAGTTGGCTCAACGCGATTTTTGTATTGGTGAAAAGGTTGAATCCTATGAACAACTTGTGGCTTTTGTTTTGTCAAAGTCATGAACTATATAAATGTACAAAGCAGATGCATGAATTATTAAATACAAATTTTCAATCAACCAGTACGCAAAAGAGTCAAATGGGTCATGTAAAAAACTCTGAGAGGATGTTTTCGATCCGTCCTTGCTTTCTGCCTCATTCTTTCCCATGCACATGTCTTCATCCACAAACTCTTGGGGGTCTTGGGTTAATCCTATTCTGCCCACTTCGATTTCAATGAGCACTGTAGTAGAAGCACTGGCTAAATTTCTAATTTAAACCACGAATCAGTGGTGAAATCAAAAACAAAACAAAATTTAGAAGAAAAAATTGTTACGCAGACTAAATAGCTATCTAGTGTGTTCAAGTCGTACTGGAATTACCGGAGTAAACATTAATAATACTGGGAACCTACACCCTCAGAAAATGGGGCATATTCTTACACCCCTTGCGCCATATACGACACCCAAAAATTTCAGTTCGACATACGGCGCGCTGACATCAAACCGTCGTTCGCAACTTTCACAGGCGGCTTGATAGCCGAGTATTACAACCTATTGAGATAGCTAATGTACGTGTTATATACTACAAAAGAAACATTAATCGGGGTGTTCTTGGTATTACTGCAAAACCTGAGTGTCTTTTCTCTAATTTTTAATACGTACTTTAGTGTGTCATGAGGTATATCTCACTGATCTCAAGCACCTGGTAAAAGTTGAGGCCGTCTGTTCGATGTCAGCGCGCTGTACGTCGAAATGAAGTTTTGGGGTGTCCTATATGGGACAAGGGGTGAAATAGTATACCCTTTCTTTTTCTGAGAGCATAGAATGAATCTGGACTGGATACAGTCCTTGACTGGGCGTGAACTGAATCCAGGCCGTGATTAGAGTAGAAAGCTCTCTATAGAGCAGGGATTCAACTGGGACACTTCCTGATCCAGACAGATTCACGCCGGAACTCAGATTTTCGTACGGGATCTCCTCGCAGTCGGTATGCTCGGTCTCTTCTCTTTTTACACTCAACAGAGTGAGATGACAAAGTCTATCCCGCATATTGAAGCTCGCCATATACGAAAGTAATCCATTCAACTTTCTGAACAATCCCTCACATCCAGTGATGGAATCTACTGTAATTAGCCGTTGCTCAATGCCGACGCGAAAATTGAAGAGGACCCTCATCTTCATTTCAGACAATAAAGTGAAGGAAGTCCTCATGTCTGGACACATTCAGGTGAGTTCGCTATGCGATTAACAATCCGTAGATGAAAACGCCTTCATTCAGATAATGTGCGTCAATGTCATAACTGTAGAATTATTCGAAACAATAGCATTTTACCTCTTGTCACTATTTATATCATAACAGTCGAGTGTACATTTCATGGCTCTTTCCGTTTCCCGCTTGCTCGTTAAGCCGTCACCTGTTAATATTTCTCCTCAAAGTACCTCCTCAAAGTACCTGCTGATGTGTTTCACTGCTTTCGTTTTTGCACTCCACCTCTTTCGGACCCAAACTTAACAACAATAGTCACGGCGCCTTCTTTTTTTTTTTTTAGTTTCTTTCTTACCATTGCGTTGAGCAAGAAAAAACACGTAAATTGCTTAAATTATCCAGAAAAACGTAACCACCATTTCGTTTTCCTCTACAGCAGGCACGCCCGTCATGTTGCGGGAGTGATTGACACCGTTTAAAAAACACTGCTAATCCGTTGTTTTTCAGCTATTCTTTCGTTGACACCGCTTTTTTGTTCAGCCATTACAGCAGTATTGTCGTAGCACTGAGTCCGACAATCTTCTAAATACATTTTGACTTTCTCTAGCTGTTTTAATTGACCCCTACGAAGCTTTCAACATCTTTCGTTTTAATGTAGATAAAGCCGAGGAAAGAAGTTTTAAGTTGAGAGTCTTCTCAAAACCAACATCCACCTGTGAAACAACCTCTGACGTTTTATTTGTGTATAACGTGAAGGAGTGGTTATATGGCGTTGTGCGTGATTACAGAAAGACAAAAAGAAACCCAGACGCCCGCATGTCTTTACGAAGACGGGGGCTAAGGTTGCAATCAGTTATTGCTTTTGGAGCACCGCCCCCAACGGTCTTGTACTTTGCCTTTCATAGCTGTGCATTTATGCCGTTTTTGCACTATTCTTCTTTTTTTGTTGTTGTTGCAAGGTTCCTTAAAACAACGCAGCCGCGCAGCCACCGCCGTCGCCCTAATGCGTGGCGGCACCCGCATAGACAAAAGGGGCGATGCGGAACTAATAACAACAAAATAAATATATAGATATACATACAGTAAACTACTTATTTTTTGCGGGCTCAATATTTCGCGATTCAGGTCAAAGCTGAAGTCTTGGAATAATTCGCGGGTTCTAATTTTCGCGGCGCGGTGGGATCTCAATACAGATGCCAAAATGTTTACATTTTACCAGAATTGTTCACGGGATCTGTTCTTCGCGGATTGGACGTGATTCGCAAAATTCGCGAAAATGAAGTCGTTTACCGTGTATATATATATATATATATGAGGTTGAAAACATTAGGAATTGATGTCGAAAAGCCTTATTGCGCTCTGGCGAACCTAGGCTGTGACGCCCAGGCGCCCGCTGTATTTCGGCTCGAGGAGAGCGGCCTGAACTGGGAACCCGGACAGAGAGATTCCAGCCCGCGGTGCCCTTTGTCTAATCCTAACACGGCGCTTCCTCCTCGGGAGGAAACCTCAAGCAGTAACTGCCTAAAACGTTTTTTTTTGCCCTAACAAAAAACAAAAAAAAATTAGGTGGTCTAGAAATTTTATCTACATATTAACGGCCTTTGAACTTCCTGTACAGTCACGTCGTATCGACTAGTTTTACTACCTTTTTTTATAGACTCATTCAACCAAAGTTATAGATTGCGCGTGATCGGGCTAGAAGGAAGCCCGGGCTCGATCCGACAATCGGGTAGGGCTCGGGGTCAATATCTGAATGCACTGTTGGGGTTCAGGTCAGCTTCGGGCCGATGTATCCAACCTTATTCTTTTGGGAGACTTTAATCTACCCTGTATTGATTGGGATACACTTACTGTGTCTGTCGTGCGAATGGAGAAGCCCTGGTTGATCTAGCCTTTTCCGATAACCTATTACAAATAGCAAACTGCCCCACTAAGGGCGATTAATTTTTGGATCTGGTTTTCTTAAATGACCAGCTGCTTAGTAAGAGATACAACTTCAGTGTGTGCGAAGGTATTTCTGATCATAAAATGGTGCTCGTGTCAAGTTTGCTGGACCAAAGACTGAGAGGTTCGCCAGTTCTGTTAACAGTTCCAGATTTTAAAAATGCTGACGACGTTGCTATTTTTGATTTTCTGGAGTTGTCTTGTGATACCTTTGAACAATTGTCTTTGGTTCTAACATTGGAGCGTTGCGGTAGTGCCTTAAGAATAATGTAAGCAAATGTATATTGAAATATGTCTCACATCGACAAAAAAAAACAAAAAAAAAACAGCCGTTTATATATATTGGATTAACAGAGCTAATCTGGATTTAAAAAGCTGAATCGCCCGAGCAAGAGAGAATTCTTAACAGAGTAGAACGCAATCATATCGTCGGCTTCTTTCGAAATTAAGGGCACAACTTAAAGTCCGAATATTATATTCAAAGCAAATATTTTTTCAATACTGCGTTCAGTTCTTTAATGAAAGGTCTGCCACAAAAGTTCTGGCTTCATATTTCAGCCAAGGACAAATCAACTACACAAATCAATATAACCGCTTGTGAATTCAATTACTTTTTTAAAAATCGGTCTTCCCTAACGATGACGGCGTAGTCCCAAGCCTACAACTTACTGAGAAGGACAGAATTAGCGTCATTTTCATAAGCCAGGAGATAATTTTTATCTTACTCTTAAATAAATTAGGCAATAAGAAACGTGCTGGGCCGGACATGATACCAAATACTTTTTTTGAAACGATACGCAGAATGGGTGTCCGAATATTTATATGCCCTCTTCAATATCTCCCTCGAGCTTGTAGTTTAACCAGATGATAGGAGAACAGCAAAAATAGTTCCCATACATAAGGATGGTGATTGGAATACAACGTCAAATTTCAGGTCTATTTCTTTAACTAGTACAACATGTGAATAGCTAGAACACATCAATTTTACTCATATTTTATGTCACCTAGACAAATATAATCTCATTTATAAAAATCAGCACAGTTTTAGAATATCACTGTCGACCGCAGCCCAGCTCATTGAATTTACCCATGACTTGGCTGAAACAATTATTAAAACAGGACTGAGTGACGTAATTTACTATAGACTTTACTAAGGTGTTTTACATGGTATCCCATTCAAAATTGCTGGCGAAGCTTCCAGCATTTTCGAAAGCTTACACATTTTGAATTGCGTAATTGCACTTTTAACAAACAGAAGCCAATACGTTCACTACAATAAAATAGAATCTCACAAACCACCCGTTACTTCAGGAGTACCCCAGGGCTCCGTGTTTTGGCCACTTTTCATTTTGGTTTTCCATAGTCACATGGCATTCAACATAAATGTCCCACTTAAAATGTTCTCAGATGATGTATTATATATTACAAAATAAGAAACCACAATGACAACCTTAAGCTCCAGGAAGCTTTGGGGACAACATTGAATTGGTGCAAAACGTGGCAAATGAAGCTAAATAATGATAATACAGCCGTCATGGCAGTCTCGTGTATGAAAGAGCCGATCCAATTTAATTAGGTACTTGAAGGGCAGCCTCTGAACGAGTCGAGGAATACAAATATTTAGGACTTGTTTTCAATACTTAACTCAAGTGAAAGCAGCACTTGGAAGCCACTGTTAATAAAGCGAGGGGCACTTTGTTCGCGTTGAGAAGAAAATTAAAATTTGCTGATTAAAATACCAAACTTATTGTCTATACAATTTGGTTAGACCTGTGTTAGAATACGCCAACTTAGGTGTGGCTCCTTCACACGCAAGCTGGTATTCTTAAGCTTGAGAGTATCCAGAAAATAGCTGCTCGCTTTTTTTTAATACTTTTCGTAAAGGAACTTCACCTACAGAACTGCCTCTCTGGGCTCAAATTCAGCCGTTGCAAACAAGAGCAAAAATTGTTAGATTAAAGGATTGTATAACATTCTTAAAGGCACTATTCGAATCGAAAGCTCTAGCTGCTTGGGACCATTATCGACGGGGTCCCGACTCATAAACCATACTGGAGCGTTTAAATATTACAGGTTTAAGAATGACTGTTTTGTATATTCTTTCTTTCCTCGGGCAATTCAAGATTAGAATGAGCTCCCACGCGATATTGTCATCCTAACACCTGTTAAAAATGTCAGTACTGGTGTGGAAAGTTTACTTACCGGAGATTTTCCTTTTTATCTTTCTATTTATGTGTACTTTTGTCGTATGATGTACCTACTCCTACTAAGGCTCCTCGAGTGGGGAAAGGAGTATTTCCAAATAAATAAATGAATAATTCCCGGACTGCGTTGGGTTCGGGTCGCGGCTTTTGGAGGCATCATGACCTGACGGCTCGACCTTGCCAAATATTTCGGAATTGGTGTAAATATTAGAGCGCAACTCTGAGGCGCTCGTTTCGGCAGAGCCGGAAACGAGCGCCTAAGAGTGGGGAAGGTACGGAGGGGAGGGTGACGTCAGACGTCACCCTCCCCTCCGTACCTTCCCTACTCCTTCTCAGGAGCTGCGCTCTAATTCAGCGTTACAAAGAAATCTTAACTTCATTTATTTTACATTCGAAAGCCAAAAAAGTGTAGCGGAACGTTTTTTTCCCCACAAACGCGCAAATCTGGATATTGTCCCGCGGGTCATTAGGTTATATCAAGCTTGTATACGTTCCTCAAGAAAAGAATCGGAAGTTCGTTCCTCCTTCCTGCTGAAGTTTGGAGAGCGTTCCGTTATAAGTTCTATATGTAAGAAAGAAAATCGTCCCCGCTATAGTAAAAAAAAAAAAAGAAAATGGAACGTATCTTTGCATTTACGTTACATTCGTATTTTGCTGATTGCCCTATTTAGTAAATCGAGATAAGTATTTTTTATATATCTATCCCATTAAATTGGGATAAACCAATTTGAATACCGTGATGGAAGGGCACCAGGAAAAGAAAAACAAGCCGAAGCAGAGTTTCATTTGTTGATATATTCACCTTTAGAAATCTCATATTTTAGCCATATTCATTATTGTAGTGGGCGATTCAGACGAGCCAAACAAGCTGTTACTTCACATTGCACAAGCGTTTAACCCAACCTCGCACGTATCAATCTAACAAAGTCCCGTGTTCGAACGCAACTTGCTTCTCAATGTTGCTGTCTGCAAGACGAGCAAGTAAAGAAGAGGGTCGGGATTTTGAAATGCCAATCGTCAAAACTACAAGTCCTTTTTGTGAAGGTTGGGTTCGTTGTTCAGTTTAAAGCTGGGGGACAGGGAAAGAAAAAAAAAGTTATTTTTTTTTAAGTTATCAATGTTCTGGATACAAGGGTTTGTTCGCTGTCTGGTAACCTGTTATTTTGTTGTAACTGTAGGTCTCTTTGTGGAAGTTCAGTGATGGCTGTAGTCGGCCTTAAATTTCTGGGTGTATGAGGATCCCTGGAAGCAAAGAAAGCAGCTGAGTTGGAAGCGTCCCTCTTTTTGTGTGCTTTCCTTCGACTAAAATGTTTGCTTTGTGTGCCGCATTCTCAGGCACTGAAAAAAGGATCGCTGCCCACTAGCTCTCCTGCCTTCGATTGTTGCCAAGCGAGGACCACACAAAATAAAGCCTAAGATAAGTAACCAAAAAGTTAACGAGATCCTGCTCTTAGTAAAGATATTGTAAGGTGGTTAGTTGGGCGAGTTCGTAATGTGTGAACTTTGTTAAAATTGCGCACAAATAGAAAGGAACAGTGCCGAAATTTCGCCTGTCCTCTTTTCTCTTCTGCTTTTACTGTTTTTTTTCTATTTGTGCGCAATTTTAACCGCGTAAAGATATTGTTTTTATACTTCTACAATTTCCGTCTAAGAAAGAAAATAAAAATTACCCCACTGGAAAAAAAAAAAGGAACCCCGTTTCTTTATCTGATCCAGTAAAAATATAAAACGTTCCCGTACCAGTTCCACCGTTGCTAAATGAAATGGCGGTGTTCCTTCGTTCCTCCTTAAAGGAACGCATTCCAGGAACGCCGTTTTTTGAAATGTCATTCCGTAAAACACTGGGTTTTATACATAGCCCGCTAAACTAATACAACCGTCTAGGTCAGTGGGTCTCAGAAGGGATGCTGCGGCCCCTGCGAAGGCATTTCTAGGAGCCAGGAAGCCTTGCTCATCAGTATTGGCACTAAACATGTTTTTTCCCCATAGAGGATAGGCAATTCACCTTTAGGTAATATATTTTTTTGTATACGTCCGTGAGAGAAGCCCAGTTTACACGACAACTTGTCTATATAAACTTCCTTTACCACTTCATAAACATAAGTACCCCAAATATTTCTTCCTCCCCACGACGCGGATCCATCACTTCAGACTATCCAAAAGCAGTCCTCGAAATGTCAATTGTTGAGAACCACTGGTCTAGTACACAGTTATCAACATCAAAGAGTCAGCTCCACCATACATCACGTGTGTGTTGAAAAAGCCGGTATGCACACTTCCTTGCAGAACACGTAGGTGTCAAGCATTGCGAACAGCGGAAGGGTCATAGCGAACGACGAAGCTGACGCTGGGGTTAAATCTGAAAAGGCTGGCAACGTGCGGATTTCACTAAAAAAGAGGCCGCATCTCCACGTGGTGAATGATGTTGATTGGGGCGAAGCTCTGGTGGTGCTGATGATACTGATTTTATTGTTCATAGGTAGTGCTGATGGTGCTGATTTTTTTTTATTGCTCATAGGTAGTGTTGAGTTCCGGGTTGCGTTTCGACTTCAATATTACTGCTTTATGGTCGGTGAAATGCAGAGCCAGTGGTTCTTCTTAGCGGATCAGCTTGGATCCGCTAGAAGCCGTGAGAACGCATCTCCACCGCCTAAGTCAACGGTCCATGTCAGAAAGAGAATATGTGGTATGGATCGTGGTTATATACGCAGTTGAGCATTTGACCGCAGCGCCCTCTTGTCTATAAACGTTGAGCCAATGCATGCAAAGTTTAACGCGATTATATACGCATTTGACCGCAGCGCCCTCTCCTGTATAGACGATGAGCGGCTATATGCAACGTTGGAGTGTATTGTAGTGGCTAAGACGTCTTCCTCGCAAGCAAGCGGTCCTGAGTTCGAACCCGCGTGCGGAGCCGATCCCGGAGGCAGTGCAATCGCTGTGAGCACGGACGCCGGACGGACGGACAAGGTTAGACCCTAGGGAGCTTCGCCCCTAATAAAAATGAGTATGACGTTTATTGCTATTTTCTTTAATGAGCACGTCGCATATTTCAAGTATGATCCCCCTATTCTGAGCTCTATCTACCCTATCTTCCGTCCATGGGAGCTTAGTTCGACATCGGCGAGTTGGTCCAGGAGGTGGTTTGTCACCCTCTGCGATTGGTCAGCACCACGTCTAACTTGATTGCGAACGCTCTGGAATGTCGCACACATTCCGGTGACATCACTATGACGCAGACGTCACAATGTTGAGAGAATTTCCAATCGCATCAGGCATTGATGCGATTGGCATCAGGCATCAGGCATCCAATCGCATCAGGCATCCAATTGCGGCAGGGGCTAACTCGCCGACCAACTCGCCGCCGTGGAACTTTGACCCCAGAAGCTCACCAGATGTCCCGTGGGAAAGTATACACCATTTCCTTTAAGCGCTATGTACCCTTCCTTCATTAAAAGATTCATGCGCCTTTTCGAGAATGTTGAGGGCTGAACGGCAACTGAAAACATTAATCTGATTATTCGCAGCCGAATAATCGAATACAAAATAAATTAATCAATTGCGTGGAACTCCAGGCCTTATATGCAATGTTATAAAGGGATCTAATAAAAATCATATTTTCTGCCCATTTCTTGGCTTACATCAACAACGAAACAAACAGAGTCGTTTGAAACACGCATTATCGTTCTAGAAACAGCCTGAGTAAATAAAACGGCTCTGCAGACCTCTGAAACAAATATATTTACAATCTAGATTAAAAAATACCGTTCAATATGAACGGTGTCATGTAAAACAAAGGTAGACCTAATAGAAAGCACAGTCGGGCTCTGGACGGGTTCGGGTCTGTTTTGCTGTGTGATTCGTGCCGGGTTCGGGTTGGATTCATGTCGAGAAAAAGCAGTCGGGCTCGGGCGAATTTCGGGTCAAATTTGTTTTTGGTCGGTTGGGGCTCGGGCTTACGTTTAGAAAGCCCACTGGGGCTCGGGCCGGGCTCGGACCAAAGCTTTATCGGGCCGGGTAGGGTCGGGCATAAAATCCCGGCTCGATTTGATCTCTCAACAAAAGTCTATAAACCACAGTCGAAAGAAATGTTATATAAGTTCTGTCGCCACGTCTCAATAGGCTTTCTGTAACCGTGTTTTATGCTATTTCTATAGACTGGACTCGATAAAATAATACGATGCAGTGTGGAAAGAGCGCCATCACACCCAGTTGTAACCTTCTCGTGGGCGCTGCATTTTTCGATTGAGGTAAATAATTATCACGTCTTTCAGTGACTCATAGTTGTAGATAAAGTTCACCCACTCTTTGGAAGCGCATATAGTATATAATTATTGGCGAGAAAAAGCAACCTATTGGTTAATGTAGAATATATGGCTGTGGAGAACTCGACACTACTGAATTGCTAGTGTTAAAAGTGCTCCTCGGTGTGTGTATGTTGTGGTGTCTGCGTATGTGCTCAAGGCAAGGGGTAAGTGCATGTTACCATAAATGCATTGGTAAAAAATCCGCAATTACTGTTCAAACTTTTTTTTTCAGAGAGAGATCTGGAATATTGACTAAAAAACAGGAATATAGAAACGTTGTACGAATTTCTATCCGTTTGCTATACAATATGTTTTTAAATGTCTATCTAACCTTACAATAAACGTTATAAAAAGTCGAGAAAAAGGATAGATGAAAAAAAGTGGATCCATGTTCTTCAGAATATATACAGGGTGTTCCCCGTAAGAGTGACAAAATAACTAAAATTAGTGTATCCGAGGTCATGGACCGGATTACTCGTGGCAGCGGACGTCAGAAAATGCAAGATACTTACTGATTAGTTCGCTAAATAATAAAAGGACTAACTAACAAGTTAGTTAGAGAAAATAGAAATGGTTCCAATTAGAAACTTGCTGAGCGTCACAATAACTACTAAATCAGTCATTTCCATAAAGACTTTGAGTGAGTGAGAAACATAGTAGTGCGCTAAAGTTACTACTCCTGGAGTACGTACAAGGCTGGAGGCTTTCATAAGAGAAAAAATCGCGCGGGCGCCTTATAGCAACCGCTAGCCTTGTACCTGCTCCACGAGTGGTAACGTTTCTGCACTACTACGCGTCTCACGCACTCAAAGTCCTTCTAAAGATTAATGAGTTAGTGGTTTGGGGTGACGCTCAGCAAGTTTCAAAGTGGAACGATATGTCTATTTACAGTATTTAAAAAGTAAATGAGTCCTTTTAAATTACTAAACGAACCAATTAGAAAGTATCGCGCATTTTCTGACGTCCACCACCGCGAGGTAATGCGGTCCCGAGAAAAATATATTTTTACCTAGAATACACTGATTGTAGGAATTTTCGTCCCTCTAACGTGAAACACCCTGCATACATATCAGTGTTGCGAAATGTGCACCCCATTCCATTCCATTTGCATTCTGTGGAATTAGAGTTTCCGACAATTACATTCTATTCAACTTCACAGAATGGAGACACTTAGCCCATTCCCACTCTGGGATGGCTGAACTCCACACATCCATTCCTCTAATTCCTAAACCCTAAAAAAGGGCCATTGACAGCCACATTCTGTTTCTAGAAAAAAGCTGCGTAAAGCTGCTGACATGAAACGCTGAGACGAGTGAAAAAGTATGCTAAAGCTTCTTCAAAGCACTCATTCTACTTAGCCGAAGGATGGTCGAACAAAGCGCTTCGTGGCACTTGGTGTCACTGCAGACATCAATAGCGCTATCAAGCGTAGAAAGGCATGCGAGGTGACAGACACCAAAAATTAAAACCATCCATTTTCTTCGCAAACGAACCGTATATCCTCCACAGATACATGTATAGCGTGTTGTCTGTCTGATAAAGCCTTAGCAATGTTTATTTCGTGAGTGGCGCAAGAAGCTGTCTTGCTCTCTGCCTCGAGTAATTGCACAACAGCACCGCTAATGCGCTGTTAGAAGCGACGCCGCGTACGCCTACCCCAAATGACTGCGGCAAAAAACGAAAACCGCTGACAAAGCGCAATCGGTACACGGCACCAGCACAAGCGACTGCAGCTCCATAAGGAACCGGCCTTAGAACGTAAACTTTTACGTTTGCTGTACGACTCTTGCAATTTCTTCAGATATACATTCCAATTCGTTTATTGTGTTCCACTCAAACACAAGAAGATCGGGTGGGTTACAACTTAAAAGCAGGGAGTCGAACCGGTCAATATTCTGTTTCGGTTCGGGTTCTGGTTCAGTAGCTTCACATTTTGTTCCAGTGTGTCCTGCAGGTTCAGTAATGCTTTTGAAATAACGGTTCCGTTATCGGTTTCATCAAGCCCGAACCAGTTTAGACCGGTTTTAGAAACAAATATTCACACCTCCCAGTCGTTGACAAGAAAAATGGAGTTCAACACGGCGTGATCAGCATTTATAGAAAACATAGGTCATCAGAAGCTGTGCTGCGGAAGCGAGGACAGCAAAACAAATATAGGCTTAATTTTGTTTTGTGATCTTAAATTTGGACGCAAACATTGTTTTATGAAAAATTACGTGGTTATGCAGGTTCTTGGAAACTGCGAAAGTACAGTACTCACATCTGAAGTCAATCAGCCAGCACGCACAATAACAACTGTTATCCAGGGCAGATGAGAAATTTGGCCAGTGGAGTAGGACTGCTACTCTGGGGTATTTACGGGCTCACACCGGGCTTATACACGTTACACGACCGCCGAGAACTTTATGTTTCATTTTGATGTTAATGTTACCTTTCTTCTTCCTTGAGGAAAGAAAAAGCGCCGACAGCCGGGAACTTTTTGTTTCATTTTGATGATCATGTTCCCTTTTTTCTTCCTTGAGGAATACTGCATAGAAGCAAGGAAAGAAAATACGCACATGCACACATTGAATAGCTCTTTAGTCTTTCGGCATAGACAGATATATTCCGTTTCACCGCGATGGACGCCACGACCTACACGAGCCAATCCATAGTTTACAGCTTGTCTTGTGCAGGGACTCAAACCGAAAAATAAAGGTTTCGGTTACGGTTACGGTTACCGCTTCCTGTTGATAACGGTTTCGTTTCGGTTTTTTACGGTTTCAATTTTTACGGTTTCGGTTACCGGTTACACGTTCCTAAAAACCGGTTTATTTTGGTTTTTCCAATAATGTGTTTAATTGGAATGCTAGACAGCCGTTTTATAATAAACGGTTTAAAGAAGTCCCACATATCCAACAACGTGAAATTCAAGGAGCTTAGAAACGTCTTAATACTTCTAATTGGTCAAAAGTTGCACACGTTTCTAGCTCCAACGCTTGTTCACTACATCTACTTACATTCTATAGTTTGATACCCGAGCATACGTGTTACTTCCGCTACTTGGGGATCATCGCATTCTATATAAAAAAAATTGAAAAAAAAGATATTCCTACTTTGTTGTTGGGCAGCATTTGTAGATAACCCTAAGAAAGTTCCCACTGAGTTCTGGAAGAGCCATTCGCACCTTCTCGTCGCTATAGTTTATTTCAACCTAATACATGCAGACGAGTCTTCGCCCACACTGACGGAAGGAGCAGAACTATAGCCATCCTCTAGTAAAATACTGCTAAGTGCAATAAAGTAATAAAATTGAGAGCTGGGCTAGTTGGTGAAAGTCATACATAATATAAATGCAATAGCCCAAAAGAAGGAAGACAAAGGAGCTGAACGAACAACACAGAAACAACACAGAAAGCTGCAAAAATATGTCATGCGTTGTTCGTTCCTTTCCCTTGTCTTCGTTGTTGTGCCATGTTACACCTACGTCATGTTTGCTATTTCCAAGCAATTGCCTATGGTTATCGAAGCGCACGTCTCTCGCTGGCTGATTCTGTGACGCTAGAAAAATGGTGCATTTATATATAAGAAAAACAAAAAAAACGTGTGGACGCAAAAAATGAAAATAAAGTGCGGACGTACCTTATTTATACTGTACGAGGGCGTTCATAAAGTTCGTATTATCGGCAAAAAATAATATGAAAATGGAACCAAACAGGCATGAACACGATCGCGCCTCCCTCTAGTTTCCGCACAGTATAAACATCGCATGCTATAGTATCTCGGAACGCCGCTAGAGAAGTCGAAACAAAAATGGCACCGCCCATCGGTACGAAGCACATGCAGTGATCAGTTTTCTCCATTTGAAGGGAAGCAATGTCAAGGATATTCATTCCAATCTGGGAGCGTTGTTCGGGGACAACGCTCCAGTTTATGACACTTTGGTTAAATGGCGAAGACGCTTCCAGTGTGGCCGAATAAGAGGAAAGCATTTCAAGGACGGCGACAAAGTGATTGCTGAAGTGGAGCGATTCCTGAACCCTCAAAACGAGGAGTTCTATAACAATAGACTCCGGCATGTGATGCATCGCTAGAAAAAGTGGGTAACTTTTGGTTGCGAATATGTAGAGAAATTCTCATCTCCTACTCGAGTTTGATTGCTGAATCTCTATTCCTTCGTGACAATAATACGAACTTTATGAATGCCCCTCGTATATATATATATATTCGAAAATATGCAGATGAATGAACAGTACTTCATCGAATGAATCAATGTTTTACGAAACCGCCGAAAGCCAAAATAAATGGCGGAGCCAAGATTTGAACTCTGGGCCTCCCAATGTCCTGTCGGGTGTGCTTATATTATATTATATTATATTATATTATATTATATTATATTATATTATATTACATTATGCAGGCCGCGTGCTACCTGGCATTTTGAATTCCTCTTTATGGCTCTCGGTTTTTCCTTGTTTGTCCACCTGTTTAAAGGGCAACTCCGCTCAATTCCGAAAAAATTAGGCTTACATGTGATTCCATTTCACGAAGTACTACTCAACAGCTCTGCGTCTTCGGATTCGCGAAATGTTGAATATTATTTGTGTAATCTTAATTTAAACATCAGCTGATACCGAAACCGAAACTTCGGTTGCGTCAGGCAACATTGGTCTCGTGTTGTCGAGAGTCATGGCCACGTCACGTCGAACCACGTGGCCTTGTGACGTTCGTGGGGGCGAGGTACAGGACACGCGACGCGGGCAGGTCGCTTCGCATGGCGTGGACGGTGATGGCCCGGGGAGAGGAGGAAGGGGAGAACACGAAAGAGGAGAGGGGGAGCGGAAAAACCGGACATGCGATAAACGTGCAGGGCAGCGCAAACTAGCGCATCCGCGTTACGGTGATCACGTGGACGCCGTAGAGCCAACACCGGGAGGAGAAACTCATGACGTCATCGTTCAATTTCGCTCTGAGAAGTTAAAAACAAACAAAACGTGAGAATGACGTAGTCATGCCTCTGGCGTAGTGGTTCAACGTTGGCCGCTCCAACTCCGTCGCATTCACTGCGCTGACGATTGCGCCTCACGTCGCATGCTAGAGTTGGCAGATTTCGGAAACTTGGCTCGTTTGAAAGTTTGCTGGCCAGTTTATTAAATATATAGACGAAATTAGATCGTAATATTTGACATGGGGTCTTCCTATATGATACTGAAGAGGGCTGCATAGTTTTTTAAATATCAAAAATGAAACGAGGTGCCCTTGCTAACACTGTTTCAGACCAAATTCCTCTTTCACCCAACTGACTTCCCTTTCTTCTGCGTGTTTTGGTCGACTTTGCCGCACTGCCCACCGTTCCACCTTCCCCGCTACCCAACAGCGCATAGGCAGATGCCTCCGGAGTCGGTTTTGGATTACTTATGGGGGGGCTATGCGCAGGCAATCATAGCCCCTCTGCCGAGGCTAATATACCTTTGGGAAGGACTCGCCGCGTTCTGGTGCGCTTGCATTGGCGAGAAAGGGAGTCTTCTACAAGCGGACAACAAAGCTTTGGCTCTAGCGCTGCACCGCGGCCATGGACGAGCTTTGCCTTGGGCTATTAGCGGCGAGATGTTTTGGTGGCGCCCTCATATGGTTTCCTCTCGTGACGTCATTAGCTTGCGAACAACAAGTTCGATGGTGTCTGTAAATAGCATGGTGGAAGCTGAAATCATTGCGCTCTCAAAGCAACACTTTCAACACCGTCAAAATTAAAGTTCTTACATTCCTCTTATTTCCGTCGATGATAAATCCTTTCCTGACGTCATAGACAGCATTCGGCCAATCGTGGAAGACCGACCACAGCGACGCTTTTGATCGCGCACGTCACCAATAGACCGATTTCACCAGCCAGTTTGACTACGCCACCGCTGCCGCAATGCATCGAGGGAACTTTAGCCTTTTTGCACGTGCGGTAACCTCGCTAGAGGTCTGCGCATGCAGAGCACGAGAAGGCACGAGCTGTTCGGGCACTGTCGCCTGCCTTCTCAGAACTAAAGTTATGGCGGCTTCACGCATGCGCCGAACGCTTGGTGAGATCGGTCTATTGCCAGTCCCGTTTCTCTTCTTTTTCTTAATAAAGATATCTCAATAAAATGGGTACCGTCGGTCATGAGCCCCGCCGACCTGCCGTTGTGGGCTTGAAACGCGATGGCAAGCCGGCGGGCCATTGAGTCCTCGTGCTCTCAGCGCGAGACATCTTTTCCTTCTCGTGGAGAGGGCGGCGGACGAATCGAGGAAACGTCCGAGCGGTTTCCTGAGCTTTTCAATAAATGTTAATAAATAAATAAAGAAAGAAAAATGGCACAGGGAATAGCCCAAGGCAGCTCGTCCATGGCCGCGGCGCAGCGCGAGAGCGAAAGCCCTGTTCTCCGTGTGTAGAAGTGCTCCTTTCTATACTCTGTTTCACCTTATGATGTACCGCAGAAAAGGCCACAAGCGCCAGCTCCTTGCTCTGGGGCAGATCTCGGCGGCACAAGCTCTCGTGACTTGAGAGCAGCTGCCAACGCTATGAGCTCGCGCTTCTAGCCTCCGCTGCGGTACAACATAAGGTGAAACGGAGTATAGGCAGTACACGCGCACCACAACGCGGCGAGTCTTTCCCGGAGGCATATTGGTCTCGGCAGAGAGGCAATTATTGCCTGCTCACAGTCCCCAACATCTACGCCGTAACCGAATCCGGAGGCATCTGCTCATGCGCAGTAGGGTAGTGGGGAAAAAGGGGAGCGGTCGGCAGTGCGGCAAAGTCGGTCAAACACGCGGAAGAAAGGGAAGCCAGTTTAGTGAAAGAGAAATTTGGTCTGAAACTTTGTCAAACGAGGGACGAAGAAGAAAAAGCCCAGAGTTATAGAGAGAAAAGTAAAATGCCAAGTAGCCCGCCGCCCCCTAGAGCGCCTCCAGCGAGCGGAGGATCGAGGAATGGCTCAGGGCCGTTGTGGCGTGTGCGAAATGGTGTCATCGCCTGTGTCGAGCCTGAACCCAAGAAAACCCATGCGTCGCGTGCGCTCTGCTCGTGTCGCTTAGGTTTAAGCGAAATCTCGACCGCAGCAAGTCCTCCAAGAGGAGGCGCACCGTAGACGCCAACCTTAGAGTGCCTACATGTCTGTCTGTCTCAGGGTGAAGACATCCATTGTCGCACTGAATCTGCCAGCGCGTGACGCTCTCGCGCACTCGGTGCGTGACTTGGGCGCTAAAATGCCGTCTATGCATTAGCCAAAGCTATGAGCTCGAGCTGAGTGACACCGGATTGCGCGCACTTCAAAATGCATAAAAAAACGATTGGGCGTAAATATGGCTGAGATGTCACCACTCAAGTAAAAGCGCGCGTGTGTATGAAGGCACTCTAGCCAACCTGTCTGGGTCGGGACGGGCGCACAAAAAGTTGTCTATGTGAAACCAAGCCCAGAGTCCACGCGCGCGCATTACCCTGGCAATGGTTGTTGCCAAGAGCTGCCTGTAAAACGGCGCCGGGTGTATCACGAAGGTCATACGGCAAAAACGGCGGTAACGGCGGCCAACTCTAAATGTGGTCAGGTTACGGGAGGAGGGATGAAGCGCGATAAGGTAAAAGACCTCGGCAATGTCGAGCTTCACCATATACGCTTGAGGCGGGAGGAGGTTTACTTTGATGGCTTGGGTTAGCGGAGTCAGGCGGAACTGAGGTGCCTGGAAGTAAGGACTAAGTGCGGGGCAGTCTATAACAAAGTGGGACTCGGTGGCTGACTTGGATACGAGGAAGACGGGGTTGAAGTACAGACCACGTGCGTTCGATGATGCCGCCAACATGTTGGTTATGGCGGCATCGATCGTGGGGACCTGGACAGGGAGAGGTGGGCGGGCCGTAAAGCAAGAAGCCTTCATGCAGCAAATGGAAACTACGCCGAAGTCGGGCGGCCTGTGAAAACTCTGCCTCAATAAACATTGCCCAGTCGACTTGAGGTGCCTACTGGGTCGAGTGGACTGGCGGCGGAGGTCCCATCGCTTTCGACTTGGAGGCAGTGCTACCCAGGTCCGAATCGGAGTCTTCGACGTCGCTTTGTTTGTTTGTGGTGTGTTCCTTTGTTTTGGTGTGGTTTTCGTCCTCGCCATCATACGTGCCGAAGGAGTCGCCATCGGCGTGGGGCGCGATGACACTGTCGGTCCTGCTGAGCCACGCAAGGATTCGCTCTGCGGCGGTGGCCGTCGAGTCCGGATCCAATGGGTCGTTTTCTTCGGTCCATCATCAAGCATGGGCAAGAAAAAGCAGAGACGCCAGCTTCGCAAAATGCATGGGCGACAACGTCCTCGACCGGGAAAACATCCAGGAGCAGACGACCGTGCCGTCGATTACGGCACTGGTGGGTTTTGAAGACCAAGGGTAGCTGCCGGATTCACAGCTAGGGGGGGGGGGGGGGGCTCTTGTATTTGATGCCTAGGTGGTAGCTGGTGTTCGCGGGACCATAGACGTGTGGCGTCCGCGTCGAGGCTGGTTGGGTAGTTGGTCGGGGAGCTCTGAAAACCTCGGACTCGAGCCTGTACGTCTGGGATACTATAGCCGTCCTCTAGTTCCCTCTGGCGACGACGTGGAAAAGTTCCAGTCTATCGAAAATGAGGTGCTGGTTTGCGGTGAGCAGGGTATCCCAGTAGAACCGATACGGGTGGAGATGACGGATCTCGTGGACATCTCTCGTGGACAAACTTCTGGTGTTTTGGGCGAGGTCGCGCAAAATGTCGTAGGCCTGACAGACCCTCGCTTCTGGAATGGGCGGTGGGGCTCCAGTGCAGGTAGTCGGATCGCGCTGGTGACTCTCCTAGAAATTATTCCCGTAGAAGCCACGCCCCCGGCGGAAGCATGGAAAGGGCCCCGGCGATGCCAGAAGCGATCTCTTGGCGCGTCTGTAGATGTTTGAGCTCACCGTGCTGACGTTCGAATAGCTCGCGCTAAGAGTTCTGCGACAGGGACTGTTGAGACTGCTGGCCGTGTGGGGCGAGACTGACCTTGGCATCAACGATGGAAGCGGGGCAGCTCCCAAGGTTGAGGCGAAGGAGGCAGAAATGGCATCCCCTGTCTGTTGGACAAGGGCAGCTCCGTCATCGGCGGCCAAGTACGTTGGCGCGTTCGACGACAAGGCATCCTTCTCCTTCGCTTGTTCTCTTGTCATGCTGAGATGCGTGGCAGTGCCGGTGGCTGCCACTGGGTTCGGAAGAGAGTCTCGGCAGGAAAAGAAAAAAACTCGGAAACCCTTCGGATGTTTCCTCGTTCCTTCCGTCGCTCCCGGTTATATATATATATATATATATATATATATATATATATATATATATATATATATATATATATATATATATATATATATATATATATATATATATATATATATATATATATATATATATACATCACAAAGCGTCAATGTCGAACCTCTGACATTTTTTTGTTTCATTCTGTGTTGTTTCAATATCGTCGCTCGCGACACGTTTCAGAGTAAATGAATACCAGGTTTTTTTTTTGCGCCAGATCTGCATGATGGTCAACTTACCTCGTTTATTCAAACTGGCTACTGCATGTCAGAAACATAGGTGGTTTAGATAGAACTTATTATTAACTTATTTGTTAGTACCCTGAAGGCAACACGTAGTGAATACATGTAGCGATGTAGGAGTGTGGCAGATTTAGAAACATACTTTTTTATTATAATCTCGACCACTGAGTCCAACTAAGTATTCTTAATCCAGAAGTTAGATTAAACGGAAATATATTACCAGATGCACCACTCGCCAAGAGTATCTCTGTCAAATGGCCACAGTATTTAAAGATCTCCCCTTCAGGTCATACTTGAGAAAAACAAATCTTTTTAAATTTCGGTTAATATCGGTTACAACCGGTTACCGGTGAATAATTTTCGGTTACGGTTACGGTTACGGTTTTTATAAATTTTAAATAACGGTTTCGTTCCGGTTACGGTTACTGAAAAAAATTTCGTTCCTAAACGGTTTTCGGTTTCGGTTACGGTTACGGTTTGAGTCCCTGGTCTTGTGACCTTGCGCTCCACGCGTCGCTCCGCCCAACAGGAAGGACGCGTGACGCCCTCCGAGCTGCTGATTCGCTCCGGTGGCTCGTAGCGACCTTTGCGGTCCATGATAAGGTGAAAAAAGTGAAAGCCGTTTACAACTCCCTGTAACACCGAATTAGAGCGCAGCTCTTGAGGAGGAGGAGGGGAGGGTACGGTGGGGCCAAGTGACCTCGGGGGGGGGGGGGGGGGGTCACATGGCCTCGGAGGGGGGTCACGTGACGTCACTGATGAGGTCATCAATAATGATGACGATGGCGATGCGGATGCCGATGACGTCATCAGTGACGTCACTGATGACGTCATCAGTGATGATGACGATGACGATGCTGATGCCGATGACGTCATCAGTGACGTCACTGATGACGTCATCGGCATCAGCATCGTCATCGTCATCATCATCACGTGACCTCGGGGGTCACGTGACCTCGGAGGGGGGGTCACGTGACCTGGGGGCCACGGGACCTCGTGGGGGTCACGTGACCTCGGGCGGTTACGCCGACGGCGACGCCGACGCCGCTCAAGCCGGAAACGGGCGCCTAAGAGCTGCGCTCTAAAAACAAAGTACAGAAGTGTACGCATCTTCACCGACGCCAATGCGTGTTGCTCCTAGACGTGAAATATACACCCTTTTTTATTATTTTTTAGCTGTCTCGATGCCGTTTCTTTAGTAAAAACTCAGCCGCTGGCGCCGCCGTCGAGAATATTAAATTGGCTTGGCGCCGCAACCCACCAGAAGGCGCAGCTCACATTTTATTGCCCCAAACCGTTTCCAATTAGTCGGTAACCGTCACATGAAATTACGATTCCGTTCCGGTTCGGGTTTAATATCAAATGTTTAATTAAAGTAACAGTTTTGTTCCGGTTCAGTAAAAAAAAACAGTTTCGCTCCGGTTTTTGGTTTGGGTTCGGTTCGGCACCTGGTTAAAAGCTACATGCTAATCGATCATGATTACAACCGCTGCTTTGTCGCATCTCGCAGCTCCAGGAACAACACCATCTCTGTTCAAAACTATTCAGAATTGGTTGCTTCACTCAGGGTGGGATATTTTCATCCTCGAAGGAGTATAAGCCAGTGAGACAGTCAAGCCGTCAGTCACCTCCAGCGCAATGATACTGTTTTAAGAGTCACTTACCATGCGCTAGAGAATTCCGGCGTTAGCCCGTAGGCCCAAGATGCTAATCGACAGAGCTCGCATAAGAACCGAGCCCATTCCATTCCCACTCCATTTCGGTCAAAATGTGTCCAATTTTATTCCCATTCCATTCCGCCTAGTGCTGCCGGTATTCCCTTCCCATATTTCATTACGGTGTTGGGAAAAGGAGGAATGATTTCGGAATCATTCAAATTCCGGAGTGGCAAATCTGCCAACACTGATATATCTATATCTATATATATAGCCCATATACATTATTTTCTAGGGAAATCCTGTAGAGAGTGGAGAGACATTGTTGTAACGTTGGTGACCAGGGCACGTCTCCACCCCCCCCCCCCCTTCCCTTCTCGAATTGCGTGATATCCAGTGGCTGCTGCATCGATCACCCGAGCCGATCATTGCTCGGGCACGTAATTTGAACGCATACTTGACTCGAGGGTTACGCGAGCGTTGGGTGTGGACTGGGGTCTAATCACGCCCTTCATGCGCAAAAAATGGCAATCGCCAGGGTTGCTCGATGGGCATTCTGAAAAAGATCTTTAGCGGCCGCTGGTCTTTTTATTTTCGGGACGTGTACTAAATTTTTCTTATCAGGCATCCTCTTCAAATGTGTCGTGCTGCTAGGATTGAATTGTTTGCTTGGTGACAACTCTGCATCCAAACACAATTCATATCTCACGAAAAGACGGAGATTCGATTGCATTGTCTTGGACGATTAACAAAGACAACGCAAAATAGAAAATCCTTAAACAAAAAAATTTACCAATCAATATAAAATACCGTAAGATCACGAACAAAAGAGAGTTTTGGGGAACCGTTTTTCACATCCGATACGGTACGATGGGACCTTCGGTAAAAAATACGCGTATATGCGAGTCTTCTGTGGTAGGGCATGCGCAGTAACGAAGCGGAGGGCCTATCGTACCGTATAGGATGCGCATAAAGGGTTCCTTAAAACTCTGTAATTTTTCCGGTCCTCGATCGTCGATACGTATCGACGAAGTTAATAGCGATGCACATCGTCACACTATTAGCAGGAACATGACATCAGTGCCTGCTTGCATGGTATACAGCGTATTGGCGGAAACGAAGGGTCACCACTCGCGTAAGTGCCTTAAAAAAAGAAGAAACCTCGCTACGGTATTCGTTTTAATGACAACCTTTAGATTTTCCGAGTCAAAGAAAACGGGCCGAAATCACTTCTGCCGCCACGCTGATTCTCGAAGAAATGCGTGAGCATTTCGCGCAGTGGTTATCTATAACGAAGCATGGTGAATGCAACCTCTCAGAACTTCTTTGCGGGTTGAACATTCCGGAAACTCCTCTTCTCAGTGGTGCAAAGTCACTTAGCGTGTGCATGAAAGACGGAGGCCGCACAGGATTGGCTGGGTGTAAAGAGCGATGGCGTGACATAACATCTACCAACCGAAGTGCAGCTGGGGACAGCGGGGCTGGGGCGTATTTGGGCCGCCGGCGGGGCGTGTACGGGTGGCCCAAGGGGGTTGATATTATGTACCAAATTCGTTATCTGCAGACGGTCACCGCTAAGCGGGGAGAACGACGGGGGGGGGGGGGGGGGGTGAGCACGGTTTTGGTGATACATCATCCATCCCCACTCCGCGTTGCCGAAATTGGCGAAGAGGACGCCGCCGGCGGTCTTCGGTTGTTGCGTGTTACGTCTCAGCGTCGCTCTCTATAAGCAGCCAATCCAGCGCGGCCTCAGTCGCTATGCGTACTATTGCCAAGCTAGCCAGCCTATTAAAATATCGCACCCCGCCGCCATCTGTCGGCGCTTGCAGAAAGGTGTTGCCTAGCCAGTTTCCAAAGTCAGTGGTGCTGTGTCGCCATCCCGTGGCGACGTTGCGAGCTTTAATACGTGTGCTGCAAACCAGACTAACGTCAGCGCATGTACAAGGGGACCAATGTTAAAAATCAGCGATCGCTTGTTCGCGCTAACAGTGTCGCACTATTTACGTGAAGGATTATTGACAATGGCGTATATATGATCAATAAAATGCAATGATTACATATATAAAAGCCTATTTATTGTATATCTCTTCCGTTGAATGTTGGTTGTAGTCCATATTACCATGTGATCAATACCCGTTACTGACCCTCAGCCTCGATTCTTCGCTTTTACATAAAATAAGCTCTTGCAAACTTAATAACCACCTTTTTCATCGCTAAAGACAATTTAAATGCCTCTTACTTTTTTACGGAAAGTACATGCAAAGAACGTAGAAGGGAAGGTAGATTAAGGCAGATAGTTTCACGTAAGGGCTCGATAGCTCGAAAGACTGCAGAATCATCAATAAACAAACCGTATTTGTGTCCTTCTCAACTGGATTTTTTAAAACCCTTGTTAAAGGATGTTAAACTATTTAGGGTATATCCGGCTGGCCCATACAGAAGAGAAAAAGGGAATAAAAGCAATCCAGGCCCAAGCTATTTTTGAGTGACTGAACACTCAGCAGAAAAGACCGGTTCCCAAAACAGAAATATTTCGCCCTACTCCCAGATGTGTTCAGGAAATAATGTACATTCTTGCACTGACTTCAACGTTGAAAGAATGTGCTATTTATATTTTGATATTGTTTATTTTGGCAAAAGTAAGAGAAAACGCTCCAACTCCACCTGAAATAATTCCACTGCGTAGTCGAGGAAAAAAAAGAAGAGGAAACGCATTTCCCCCGATCTGCAGTTGCGTGTGGCAATCATAGAAACCACGGTGTGACATCATTCTGAGTACACCAGCGGTTGTGGCGCCATCCATCGGATTTCAACTGACCCATTTCCTCTCCGCCGCTGCCCTCCCCATCTTTCCCGTGGCAGACCGTATTTTGTCTCGATCGCTTGCCACGACCTTCGACGATAGGGGATGTTCAAAACAAAAACGGAAAGCTGGTACTTTGTTAGCAGAACAACGCGAACCGTTATCGCCTCGTTCCGTTTTTGGTTTAGACATAATTATACGGAGACATCGGAGAGAGAAGGTGCGCCTAAGGTTGAGTCATTCTTCAGAAAGATGTCACTTTAGACCGACCAATGACAATAGAAAGTTATAGTAGAAGGAATGGAATATAATAGTTTTAATGGCAACATATATCTTCTTGTACAGTACACTAACGAGCTGCCGGAAGCCTCAAGGGCTTGTGCGCCTAGCTCTGCAGATCGTTTTAGTAAATCGTTCCGATACCTCCGATGCCTCTATAACGATACCTAATAGCGAATCGATGCAAGTACAAAGACGGCGGCGGAATATCGTGCGTCGTTATCGGAATCATCACAACGATGTACTAAAACTCTTTACTGGCTCTGTCCACCGGCTCCTTCACGTACAGCGTCCATCTTGGCCTCTCTCTTCCATGCTGTTGTCCGAAGTTCCTGTTAGCTGCTTCACGCCTGCTTTGCCTGCATTCCTCCTGCGCCTGCAGCACGTTGAGATGGCGTCCGGGGCTGTTTCCGATGTTGAGGAGGCGGCCGATATCTACCGTACAAATTTAGCACGGCAAAAGCCTTAGCCTCCTCTCCATTTTCCTTGTCCCTGTGATTGGTTGCGCCTAATGGTTTCGTCAGAAACGCATTCCAAGACCCTACCCAGGTGCCCCTCGTCAAAAACCAAGATGAAGTGGAACGCGTCGGGAAAACTCTGCGCCAAAAATGCACGCTTTTCACTTTTTCTTTTTTGGTTTGGTGACACTTTAGCGGAATCGACCCCTGAGTACAGAGTGTCACCAGGAGTTGCGCGACGCCGGCACTACCGCGGTTCATTCTGGTTCTGAATTTCTCTCCACTTTTCCGGCCGCGTCAGTGAGCGCTGTATGCCTGGCGTTTGGAAACTTTTGGGTTGTGGCGATACGTTTATTGGGTGTTTCCTCATGGTTCTCAATAGGTGGCTCTACCTATTGTGTAGTAGGGTGCTACAATAACAGCACTAGGCAAAAGTGCATCAAATTTTATGTATTCCCTAAACAAAGAAGCCTCCAAAAAGAGTGGCTGAGAAAGGTGAACAGAGCCGGACAAAGTGGCAAAAAAATAACGTTTTTAGCTTTGTTTCGCGACTTGTTTCATAATTCATATCCACTTCCTTTGCACGTTAGCTAAAAAGTGTAAGGTTACAAGTGAAGCCCTGTGCGGATAACAGTTTGATCATCCGCTTTCGATCCACGTCCCCAGAATTCGTATCCGGATCCAAACCGCATTTGCAATGTTCCTAAATAATTTCATCGGAATCCCATCTGCGAACTTAGTATCCCCATCCGAATCGCATGCCCAATATTCGGAGCCGGATTCCACTCTCAATATGCGCATACATTTTACACGGTACTTATATGAGCCAGTTGGAACATACCTGCGGTCAAAAAGCGCCGAAAAGTACACGAATAGAGAGAAAGGCAGCAGGAGAGGGCGTACTCTCAAAAGTTTATTTGAAAAGTAGACACTTATATGCATGAAAGGCCTATCCTTCTCGCTCATCTTTGCCCAGCCCCCGTTCCAAAAACTCATATTCATCCGTGGAAACGGCTGAGGTAGTTTCGCTAATGCAATCACTCCCACTACTTGTAATCTCAAAAGCCTCGCGTAATTCCCTTGACACTTTGCTTTTATATTTCGATAGTATCTTAGTGTTGTGGAATGACGGCGCGCAAGAGCACCTGCTGCATGTGAACCGCAAGATGCCCGGACGCTATCGTCCTTGTTGACGCAGTGTGCTCTCGCGCGCGGTAATTCAATCTGGTTTATGCGTGAATAACCGCGCGCGAGTGTACGCTGCGTCAACAAGGTCGACACCACCCGGGCATCTTGCGGTTCACTGCAGCAGGTTCCTTGCGCGCCGTCATTCCACAACACTAAGATACTATCCAAATATAAAGCGAAGTGTCGAGGGAATTACGCGATGCTTTTGAGATTAAAAGTAAGGGGAGTGATTGCGTTAACAAACCTTCCTTAGCTCTTTCCACGGATGAATATGAATTTTTGAAACCTAGGCTGAACAAAGATGAGTGACAATTAGCATGCCTGTCGGGAATATATGTGTGTATTTTTCAAATAAACTATAGTTGAGAGTGCGCCCTCTCCTGTTTTCTTTCCTTCTGCCTGTGTATTTTTGGGCGCTTTTTTACCGTACATGTCACTTCACAAAGTCATACATGAATAAAAATAAAAAAAAGACCATATACTTAGATAGTATACTATAAGACCACCGCTTACCTCTGTACAACGAACTCTTCGTTTCCGAGTACGGTGAAAGCCATTTTTTCGTATTCTGCTTTACCGTATGTATAAAATAAGCGACCATTCTTCCAGAGACACTTCGCACAGCTGGAAAGGTGGTCGCAGCTATGAGATCTTCTTGGGACTACGTGACACTCATACTCCATCCAGAAGATGGGCTCAAAATGAAGGAAATTATAATATTTATTTTCTTTTTTGCTCTGTAAGCCTTCTCCAAACAGACACCTAAACATGAAAATTAACAAATTACAGTCTAAAAATATTGTTATTTTATTTAGGCCAAGCAAAAACGTGGGAGAGGAAAAGCGCTTACTCACCGCAGCAAAGTACTCGGGTACATGTGGTATGGCGCGTGTACAACACTGGGAAAATACCACATTAATCAATAATGGGAACACCTTCTATCGGTTTCAGTTTTATACAAAGACCCTCAACTGCCTGCTCGCAACCATAAACCATTCGAGAAAAAGAAAACCAACACACATGCAACGTTTCACTCGCCGAGGTTGCTGTCTAGGAGAAACAGAATATCGTCAACATGGAGAGATTCAGATTGGTTCCCTCTCTTAAATCAATACCCGCTAATGAGAAGTCTCTTTCCGCCGGTGCACTTGTTGCTGGGGTGGCATACAGGAACTGCGCTACACGAATGAGGTGCGGACACTCGTTCTGGCGAAAGTTCCACCACTCCAGAAGATTGAATTCGGTCTCCTCGATCTACCTATAGGCGGAGAAGCCACTTGCAAGCTGCTTCTTTATTCTTGTGGCTTGTACGTTTCGGGGTTTCTTCCCTAAGAATTATTTCTGCTGTTTCCCTGCCAAACAGTAACACACTTTGCCGTGACGATTGTTGCTCCTGCATTCATTAGTTTTTCTATGGACAGCATGTTTGGCGAAATAAACATTCTAAAGTGTTCTTCGGTGAAAATAAAATCTTTCTTGGCGTAAAAACTGATTTTTTTCCGATTGGAACATTTAAACTGAATAGGTAGTTCGCTTCCGCAATACATTCGATGATGGTCTACATAGTATCGCTCGCGTATTCACTCTACACGCTACAATCAAACACCTTTATAAACCGTCCAGGCAAAAAAAAAAAAAAAAGTAGATCCGTACTCGTGGATATCCGCGTCCGATCCGCATCCGCAGCCCCTGGCATCCGCATCCGATCCGCAATCCGCCAAATCTGATTAATTTTTATCCGCATTCGTCAGTTTAACGCGAATATCCGCGGATGATTCGCGGGTAATCTCGGGGTATGCAGGACAGGAAACGGGACATAGTGGGGCGTGCCGTAATGTTCCGTTCTATCGAATACCACTGAGCACTCGCTCCGCAGCGGTCTATATTAATCAAAAACTTCGCGCTGATCTCCGGCAGCCGTTTTTAATACATTTTTGCTAGATGTATTTTGGTGGTGGAAACTGCCATTACGACGCCATTATTTCTATTCAACAATACTGCCGGCCTTCATTTGAAGGCCAAAACAGGAGACGTTAACAGTGGATACAAATTAACATACACAGTCCTAAATTAGTGTTAACACACGACACACAAAAATGTAACATTGTCAACAATATTAGCAGATATACCCATTCAGCCTTTTTCTTACTGGAAAATACAACTGTCCGAAAGACTACTCAAAAGTGGACAAATCTGTTAAGTTTACAACACAATGTGGAAGACCTTTCAATTATTCAATTGTTTATGCGAAGTGGAATATTTGAAAACATTCATTCTGCCGTAGTATGGTTGAACCGCCTCTTCACGATTTCACCTTCGTAATCGCTTATGCCCTTCTTTCAGATACAACTCAGGGTAATTTTTCCGTTGCCTATTATAAAGGAGGAAACCAGTTTTAGCCTCGCAATAATATATGAAGACCTCACTGATCCAGCATTCTAGACAAAGAGCCTGTTCATATATACTTATGAAGAATAACACGCACAGCGCACCTTTGCAAAGGTGCGCTGTGCGTGTTATTCTTCATGGACCTTTTCAAATTCGTCTTTGTCTATCTTCTTATTAAGACTCCATACCACATTCGCATACTCTTAAATAGGACGCATCATTATTTTGTAAGCAGTTAACTTTGCGTCTCTAGTAGCCTTATTTAGCCTCCGTTGTATCAAGCATAGACTCCGTCGTATAAAGCGTAAATAAACTCAACAAAGCATCCAGAAACAGCACGGCTCTCCGCTCGTTCGGTTGGCATCTCCGTGGTGTTATATCGTAGGCCACTCGTTCCACTCTCGAAGATCGAAGACCAACACTGTGTAAACAAGTATGCCAAGTCAAATATCAAAAGCTATTGTCGTAGTCTACGACGCTTGAGCGTTCTGCTTGCAAGAACTGCGCGCTTTCTCCACATTCAAACGCAGCGTAAATTTACAATCTAGTCCTAGCAAAAAAAAGCATCTAAATGAATATAGATGTCATTACTTTAATATAAAAGTGTATGTTACACTACTTTAGTTATTTTCTACGTGTTATTTGCTAGTAAAGCTATTTTTTGCCTGCAGAAAAACAAAGAACAGGGACAGGTTCACACCCGTTGAGACTGTTATGGGTGCATACATGCAAAGTCACACACTTTTTACTTTGTATAGTAAATCACCTGTATTTTATTCCTCATCCGACGAAAAGCCAGATGACTAGCTCAAAAGCATAGCAATCCTCAAAAAAAAATTTATATTTTGAATCGGCTGTATAGAATAGTATACAGCGATCAGTCATATGCCTGGTTGTTGTGAACTTGAACCTGGCGGAATCTTAAATCGTTTTGTCCGATTATAACTTCCGTCCCCCGACTCCCTAGGTCAAACACTGAAACAACAACTGAATCATGCTGTCTGGATTAAGCCACACTGCAATCGCCAGCGGAATCGTCTTGGATCGACCGAAACCATCGAAGCCTTTGACTTACCCGGCTCGATTGGAAGGCGGGTGGAGCACCCGCCTTGAAATCAGAGATGAATCTGACATTTTCCTGTGCGTTGCCAAAAACGGGCTCAACGCGAATCAAAAACAAAACAAAATCTAGAAGACAAGAAAGTAACGCAGACTGGATAGCTATCCAGTGTGTTCAAGCCCTACTTGAATTACCGGCGTAAACATTGATAATACCGAAAAACCTAGATTGGATCTGGACTGGATCCATCCAGTTCTTGATCGGTCCAGAAATGGATCCAGGCCGAGATTTGAGTAGGCAGCCCCGGATGGTGCAGGGATACAAGTGGGACACTACCTGATCAAGGCGGATTCACGCTAGTCCTCACATTTTCGTACGGGACGTCATCGCAGTCAGTATGCTCGGTCTCTTCCCATTTAATGTTCAACAGACAGAGATCACAACCTCTATCCCTGCATATTAAAGCTCGCATATATGGAAGTATTACCTTCAACTTGCTGAACGATCCCTCACATCCAATGATGAAATGTACTATAATTAGGCGTTGCTGAACGCCGACGCGAAGATTGGAGAGGACCTTCATTTCCATACCAGACAATAAAGTGAGGAGGTCTTTATGCCTTGATACTTTAATGTGAGTTCGCTGGAAGATTAACAATATGCAGAATAAAACCCTTTCATACAGATTATGTGCGTCAACGTCAAATCTGTAGAATTTTCTGAAACTGTAGCATTTTACATCTTGTCACTATTTGTATCATAACGGTCTAGTATACACTTCATGGCTTTTTTATTTTCGCTTGCTCGTTAAGCCGTCACCTATTAATATTTCTCCAGGCATTTTATTTTACTTCTCGGACGTCTTTCAACTCTGATGCTCCACTCTTCAGAGAGACAAATCCTTTTAAGTGACTCGCTCACCAGCGCGTTTTATTTCAACGCGAAATTTTATTTCTAAATCTCGCAGCATGTTTTTAATGCGACCTATGCGAATCAGTACCTTGTTTCAAAAGCCTAGCCAAAACAGGAACTCGAAACTCAGCATCGGCTGTTCAGTCTTGCGTCACTCCTTTCCTCGCTGTTTCTATTTGTGTTATCTAATATTACATGTAGAACTTGAAGTTCCTCCTCAAATTAGCTGCTGTTGTTTTTACTGCTTTCATTTTTGCATTCCACTTCGTTTCAGATCCCAAATTAACAACACAAGACATGGCGTTTTTTTTTTTTTTGTACTTTTTGTTGCGTGAGAAAAGCCGCGTAAAGTGTTTTAATCATCCTTAAAAACGTAACCACTATTTCGTTTTCTCTCTGCAGCAGGCACGCCCATCATGTTGCGGGAGTGATTGACACAGCTTACAAACACTGTCAATGCGTTGTTTTTCAGCTATTCTTTTGTTGACACCACTTTTTGTTCAGCCATTACAGCAGCATTTCGTAGCACTGGGTCCGATAATCTTCTAAATACATTTTGACTTTCTCTAGCTGTTTTAAGATGACCCCTACGAAGCTTTCAACATCTTTCGTTTTTATGTGGATTAAGCTGAGGAAAGAATTTTTACGTTGAAAGTCTTCTCAAAATCCACATCACGTGTCCAACAACCTCTGACATGTTTTTTTTTTTTTGCGTATGACGTGAAAAAATGGGTAAACAAACGCTTTGTGCGTGATTACAGAAAGACAAAAAGAAACCCAGACGTCCGCATGTCTTTACGGAGACGGGTGGCTGCGGTTGCAATCAGTTATTGTTTTTGCAGCGCCGCCTGCAACGGTCTAGTTCTTGGCCTTCCATAGCTATGTATTTCTGATGTTTTCGCACTATTATTTTTGTTTTGTTGCAAGGTTCCTCAAAACAACGCAGCCAGCGCAGCTACTCGCCGTCGCCCTGCTGCGTGGCGGCACTAGCGTAAACAAAAGGGGCGGAACCAACGAAAAAAAATATATATCGGATCTTTTATGAAGGTTGAAGACGTTAGGGATAGAGGTCCGAAAGCCTTTATTGCGCACTGGCATACGTAGGCTTTGACGCCCAGGCGCAGGCTGTATTTTGGCAAGTGGAGAGAGCTCTAAACAGGGAGCCCGGACAGAGAGATTCCTGCCCGCATGCCCTTTGTGTAACCCTAACTCGGGGCTTCCCGCTCGGCAGAAAAGCCCCGAAAAGGAACTGCTTGAATTGTTTTTTTTTTCCTAACAAAAAATATTTTGAGGCAGTTTATAAAAATCTTATTCACATTTTAGCGACCCTTTCCACTTCATCTAGAGTCACGTCTTATCAACTAGTTTTAATACGTTTTGAAATACTCGTTCAACCAAAGATAGACATCTGCCGCGGGCTCAGGCAACCGAAAACCCTGGCCCGACCCGACAATCGGGTAGGGCTCGGGTCAATATGTGAAAGCACTGTTGAGGGATCGGGTCAGTTTCGGGACAGATGTAGCCGAATTTATTCTCATGAGGGAATTTAATGCACCCTGTATTGACTGCGATACACTTATTTTGTCCATCATGTCAGCATAGAAGCCCTGGTTTATCTAGCATCTTCCCTAACCCAGTAAAAATAGCAAACCGCATTACTAAAAACGATTCATTTCTGAATTTTTTTTTTTGGAGGACCAAGCTTTTTAGTAAAATATACAGGTTCAGTGTGTGCGAAGGTCTTTCTGATCATAAAATGGTGGTTGTTTGAAGTTTTCTGGACCAAAGATTGAGAAGTTCACCCGTTCTGTTAATAGTTCAGGATTTTAATAACGCTGACAAAGTTGCTATTCTTGATTTCTTTAGTTGACTTCTGATACGCTTGAGCAATTGTCTATGGGATGTGGTTCTGACACTAAAGCGTTGTGGTACAACTTTCAATATTAATGTGAACAAATGTATACTAAATATGCATCCCATCCCAAAAAAAACACTTGCAGTGTATAATTTTAGATTAACACAGATATTCTGAATTAAAACGTAGAAATGCCCTAGTGAAAAAGAATTCTAAACAGAGTAGGACAAAATTATGTCGTCGGCTTCTTCAGAACTAACCGCACAACTAAAAGTCCGAAATATTAGAATCAGAGCTAAAATATTTTGTTACTTTGCTCCGTCCTTTTATAAGAAGTGCGCCACAAAGATCTGACGCCATATTCTACCTAAGAATAAATCAACTAACACAAGGCGGTATAACCAGATGCGGGTTCATTCATTTCTTTTTGCAAGTCGGTCTGCACTAATGCTGACGGCGTAGGACCCAAGCCTACAACTTACTGACGAGGATAGAATTAGCGACATATCCATAAGTCAGGAGGAAATTTTCAACTTACTCTTAAATAAATTAGACAATAAGAAATTTACTGGGCCGGATATGACAAAGAATACTTTTTTTTAAACGATACGCAGACTGTCAAAATATTTATATATTTCTGTTCACTATCTGCAACAATATGACATGTTGGGCTGGTTTTATTTGAGCTGAACATTCAGCGCCGTCCTGTCGTGTATGTTTCTTTACTCTTCTTCAAGCTTTTTACCGCGGTTTATTCGCAAGATGTTCTCTTCAATATCTCCCTTGAGCACGCAGTTTTACCAGATGATTGGAAAACAGCAAAAATAGTTCCGATGCATAAGGAACGGTGATTAGAATTCAGCGTCGAATTTCAGGCCTTTTTCTTTAACTAGTACAACATGTAAATTGTTAGAGTACATAACCTTTACGCATATTTTATGTCACCTAGACAAATGGAGTCTCATTTATAAAATCAGCACGGTTTTAGAAAGTCACTTTCAATTACTACACAGGTTATTGAATTTACACATGACTTGACTAAAACAATCAATGAAAAATGGACAGACTGACGCAATTTACTTAGACTTCTCTAAAATGTTTGACAAGGTATTCCATTTAAAATTGCTGGCAAAACGTTCTAACATTCTCAAAAACTCACGAATGTTAAATTGGATAACTGCTTATTTAACAGACATAAGCCAATACGTTCACTATACTATAACTGACTCTGATAAACTACTCGTTAGTTCAGGTAGTTACTTCGGTACTTTTGTTTTGGTTTTTATTAGTCACATTAATATTTAACATAAGTGTCACACTTAAAAATGTTCGTAAGATGGTTGCACTATATATAACAAAAATAAGGAACCACAACGAGAACCTTAAACTACAGAAAGCTTTGGAGGCAATACAGAATTGGTGCAAAACGTGGCAAATAAAGTTAAGTTACGATACGACAGCCAAGTCATGGCAGTCTTGTATAAAAGAGTCGATACAATTTAATTACTTGAAGGAAAACCTCTCGGACGAGTCGAGGAATGCAAATATTTAGGGCTTGTTTTTAATACTAAACTCAACTGGAACCTGCACTTGGAAGCGACTGCTAATAAAGCTAGGGGCACTTCGTTCGCGTTGAGAAGAAATTTAAAATTTGCTGATTTAGAATGCTTAACGTACTGCGTATAATATCTTGTTAGACCTGTGTAAAAATGCGCCAGCTTAGTGTGGCACCCTCACACGAAAACTGGTATTTTCAAGCTCGAAGGTATTCAGAAGCTAGCTGCTCGCTTTATTTTAATACTTTACGTACAGGAACTTCATCAACATAACTGCTTCTCAGGACGCAGCTTCAGCCGTTGCGAAACAAAGGCAAAAATGGTTAAATGAAAATCACTGTATATTTATTTATTTATTTATTTATATACCTTAAGGACCCCCTTGGGGAGTATTACATAAGGGGTGGGTACACAGCGTAAAACAAAAGGGTAGAAAACACGCCAAAAGCAATTCGCATACAAAGAGCAAAAACACACAAACGTAAAAGGCAAACTATACACATATAGATGGTTCGTACAAACCTAAAGTGGGGACTCTAGCAAGCGTTTTTTTAAATTCTATCGGGTCATGAGTGATGACGACGTTCTCGGGAAGATCGTTCCAATCAATGGCAGTGCGTGAAAAAAATGAATTCTGGAAGGTGACGGTTCTTGCTTTGGGGCGTCGTACGCTGAGGTTATGTCCCGTACGACGAAGCCGGTGTTCTGAAGATATGATGTATGATGACCGGAGGCACTGGCTGTAGTAAAATTTGTGGAAAAGAGATAGCCTAGCAAGTTGACGACGGACAGAAAGGACAGGAAGGTTTGCACGGATTTTAAGATTAGTTACGCTAGAAAAGGAAGAGTAATCTGAATAGATAAAACGTACTGCACGATTCTGGAGTGATTCGAGGTTATTGATGAGATAGGCCTGATGCGGGTCCCAGATGGCAGATGCGTACTCCAGTTTAGGACGGACAAGGGATGAGTAAGCAAGTAGTTTTAGATGAGGAGGGGCTAGCTTAAGGTTACGTTTTAAGAAGCCTAGAGAGCGATTAGCAGTGGAGATAACGTGACTGATATGAGTGGCCCAGGAAAGATCAGATGAGAGGTGGACTCCGAGATACTTATAGGAAAGGCTTTTCTGCAGAGGTACGTTATTAAGTGAGTAGGAAAACACGGAGGGGTTTACACGACGTGTAAATGACACGAGCTGGCATTTCTGGACGTTAAGGGACATCTGCCATTCTTCGCACCATGCTTGAATGCGTATGAGGTCATCTTGAATGAGTTGGTGGTCCGAAGGGTTAGTTACTTGGTGGTAGATGACGCAGTCGTCGGCGAAGAGGCGAATATGCGACGTGATTGATACGGGTAGGTCGTTAATGTATATTAGAAATAGAAGTGGTCCAAGGACCGATCCCTGAGGAACGCCTGAGGTGACTTCGGCAATAGAGGATGATGACTGGTTAACGGTAACAAATTGATGTCTATGCGTAAGAAAGCTAATGATCCAGTTCAAAATCGCGGGATCTAAGTTAAGTTGAGTAAGCTTGTATATGAGACGTCTGTGAGGGACCTTATCGAAGGCTTTAGCAAAGTCTAGAAAGATGGCGTCAGTTTGAATGTTAGAGTCGAGGTTAACATGCAGGTCATGGACGAAAGACGCGAGTTGAGTTTTACAAGAGAAGTTTTTTCGGAAGCCGTGTTGGGAGGAATGGATATAGTTGTTCTCTAACAAGTAATGAATGATTTTGGTGTAGATGATATGTTCCATTAGTTTACACGACACGCTTGTTAGAGGAATGGGACGGTAGTTAGAAGGGGAGCACTTGTTTCCGTTTTTGTAGATTGGGACGATCTTCCCTACCTTCCAGTCGTATGGCAGGGAACCAGTAGAAAGTGACTGTGAAAAAAGCTTTGCCAATATTACGCTAGATATATCTTTAGTATTCTTCAACACTTTTACATTTATTTCATCAATACATGCTGATGAAGAAATCTTAAGGGTGTCGATGATTTTCACAATGCCAGCTGGTTCAAACGTGATCCCAACCATGGATGTAGGAAAGGCAGGAGGAGCCATAGAAAACATATCATTGCACTCTTGTGTAAACACTGAACAAAAACATCAATGAATTTTTCTGCACATTCGTCATCAGGAACCAAAGAGTCATCGTCGTTTTTAAGATTGATTACAATATCAGGTTTAGGATTAACAACTTTCCAACACTTTTTTGGGTTGTTCTGCAGCATGCATGGGAGATCAGCATTATAAAATGCTCGTTTTTGTGTTCTGATTGCGCTTCTGAATTGTCTGTCGGCACTATAGAACTTATCCCAGTCCGAGTTGCGCTCCGAGGTTTTGGCTTTACGAAAGAGTCTCTTTTTTTCGTGCTTAAACGTTTCAGGGTGTCATTAAACCATGGAGCAGAAGCGCTTTCAAAAAATGTCACAGTTGGGATGAAGCTTTCAGCTAGTTGTTGCATTTTAGATTTGTACATTGTCCATTTTTCGCAGACGGATCGATTATCAAAGTCTATCATAAGGATATCTAGGAATTTTCTTAGCTCAGTACTCATTCCTTGGTAATTCCCTTTCCCGTATAGTTTTACGGTTTTCTGCCACTTCGATTTTGATTGAATATTTAAAGAAAATGTGCACTAAATCACCTTATGGTCACTTAGTTTCGTGTAGGTAGTTTATTGACGTTAAAGATTCAGGATCAGAAACAAGAATGAGGTCAAATAATGTTAGAAGGGTGGGTGGTTAATTGTGTGGGTTTAGTTACAAGCTGTGAAAGATCGAAATTGATCTTTCGAGAACTCTAGCTGCTTAAAACCAGTGTTATACACGTTCCTCAAAAAAAAAAAAAAGAAACGAGAGATCGTTTTTTGTTCCTTCTGATTTTCGGAACGCGTTCCCGTCACAAGTTTCATATCTAAAAAAGAAACTCGTTCCCGTTACAGTTAAAAAAATAAAACCCATCGTTACATATACGTTACATTCGTATTTTGCTGATTACCATCTCCGTTAGATCAAGGCAAGTTTCTTTTTTTTATCTATTCAATCAAATGGCAACATAAAAATTTTAATGCCGTGATGCAGGTGCTCCAGGAGATCGAAAACAAGCGGAAGCAGTTTTATTTTTTGATATATTCACTATTAAAAATCTGAGCTTTTAACCATATTGATGTTTGTGGTGGACAATTCAGACGAGCCAAATGTACTGTTACCCGAAATTGCACACGCGTTTTACAACCCTCCCACGTTTCAATCTAACGAAGTCCCTAGTTCGAACTTAACAACAGTTGCTCCTCGATGTTGCTGTCTGCAAACGAGCAAGCGAAGAAGAGGGTAGGGCCTTTGGGAGGTCAGTCTTGAAAACTACAAGTCCTTCTTTGTTATGATTAGATTCGTTGTTCAGTCTGAAGGTGGGGGACAAGGGAGAACAAATAACGTTAAATATTTGCGTATTTTTAAAGTTATCAATGTTTGGGGTAGAAGGGTGAGTTCGGTGTCTGGTAACCTGCTCTTTTGTTGTAACTAGAGGTGTCTTTCTGCAAGTTCGGTGGTAGCTGTTGTCAGCCTTTATAGATGTTTGAGAGTTCGTTGAAGCAAAGAAAGTAACTCAGTTTGAAACGTCCGCCTTTCTGTGCCTTTTCCATTGACTAAAGGTTTTGCTTTTCGTATTGCAGCCTCGCGCACTGAAAAAATAATCAATGTCCACTAGCTCTCCTGTACCCAACTGTTACCAAGTGAGGGCCACACAAAATGAACCCTAAGATAAGTAACCAAAAAGTAATGAAATCCTGCTCTTTGTAAAGATGCCTTTATACTTTTAAAATTTCATCCTTAGAAATAAAATAAAAATTACCCCAATGGACGACAAAAAGGAACGCCGTTCCATTTTCCGTTCCATTAAAAATGTAACGAGTTCCCGTTCCAGTTCTCCCGAGGCAAAATTGAACGGCGGCGTTCCTTCGTTCCTCCTGAAAGGAACGCGTTCCAGGAACGCCGTACCGTACAACACTGCTTACAACCATTATCGACAGGGTTCTGGCGCCTAAACCATACTATAGCGTTCGAACGCTACAGGTTTAAGAATGGCTGCTTTATATATTCGTTCTTTCTCGGGCAATTCACGATTAGAATGAGCTACCGATTGATATTGTTATCCTAACACCTGTTGAAAATTTCAGTGCTGCTGTGGCAAGATTACTTATCTGCGTTTTTCCTTTTTTTGTTTCTATTTATGACTGCACTTTTGTTGTATGATGTACCTACTCCTACTAAGGTTCCCTGATTATTGCCAGTAGCATTTCCAAATAAATAAATAAACAAATCACGGACTGCGTTGGGTTCGGGTCGCGCCTTTTTGGAGGCATCGTGACCCGACGGCCCGACCTTGCAAAATATTTTGGAATTGGGTTAAATATTAGAGCGCAGACCCGTTTCCGGCTTGAGCGGCGTCGCCGTCTCCGTCGCCATCTGTGTAACCACGGGTTGCATCATGGAACGTTTCCCATAATGACGTCACACGTGACGCCACGCTATACGGGAAATCTTATCCGCTAAATTTAGCGGGAAATCTTTTCTGCTAAATTTAGCGGGAAAATGTCTCGCCAAATTTAGCGGAAAAATTTAGCGGGAAAATTGTGACGTCAGACGTCACCCCCCCCCCCCCCCTTCGTACCTTCCTCTACTCTTTCTCAAGAGCTGCGCTCTAATTCTGCATTACAGATAATTGTAAACGTCTTTGCTTTTTATTTCATATTCGAAAACCCAAAACAGTAGCAGAATGTTTGTTTTCAGAAAAAAACGTCAATCTGAATATTGTGCTGCGGGTCATTAGGTTACATCAGTGTTGTACACGTTCCTCAAGAAAAGGAACGGAAGATCGTTCCTCGTTCCTGCAGATTTTGGGAGCGCGTTCGCGTTACAAGTTCCATATGGGGAAAAAGATAATGCCCGTTACAGTTTAAAAAAAATTTTACGGTATCATTACATCACGTTACATTTGTATTTTGCTGACTACCATATTTGGTTCAATCGAGGAAAGCGTTTTTTATCTATCCCATTAAATGGGATCATACCGATTTAAATGCCGTGATGGAGGGGCACCAGGAGAAAGAAACAAGCCGAAGCAGAGTTTCATTCGTTGATATATGCACCTTTGCAAATCTAATATTTTAGCCATATTCACGTTTGTAGTAGGCAATTCAGACGAGCCAAATGTGCTGTTACACCACAATGCGCGAGCGTTTTACAGCAACTGCGCACGTTTCAATCCAACGAAGTCCCTTGTTCGAACTCAGTAACTGTTGCTTCTAGATGTTGCTGTCCGCAAGACGAGCAACGGGCTTTTGGAAGGCTAGTTTTGAAAACTACAAGTCCGTCTTTGTGAAGGTTTGATTCGTTGTTCAGTTTAGAGGTGGGGGACAAGGGGAGAAGGAATAAAGTTCAGAATTTGTTTATCTTTTAAGTGATCAATGTTCGGGATAAAAGGGTGTGTTCGATGTCTGGTAACCTGTTCTTTTGTTGTAACTGTAGGTCTCTTTGTGGAAGTTCAGTGATGCCTGTAGTTGGCCTTACATTTCTGGGCGTATGAGGAGTCATGGAAGCACAGAAAGTAGCTCAGTTAGAAACGTTCCTCTTTGTGTGTCTTTTCCTTCGACTGAAATGTTTGCTTGTTGTGCCGCATTCTCGAGCAGTCAAAAAAGATCGCTGTCCACTAGCTTTCCTACACTCGACTGTTGACAAGCGAGGACCACACAAAATAAATCCTGAGATAAGTAATTAAAAAGGTAACGAGCGCGTGCTCTTCGTAAACATATTGTGAGGTGGTTAGTTGGGCGAGTTGGTAATGTTTGACCATGGTTAATATTGTGCACAAATAAAAGGGAACAGTGGAGTAATCGCGCTTATTTCTTTTCTTTTCTCTACACTGTTCCTTTCTATTTGTGCTCAATTTTAACCATGTAAAGATATTGTTTTTATACTTCTACAATTTCCGTCTTACAATTAAAATAAAAATTTTCTCACTGAACGAAAAAAGGAAACCCCGTCCCTTTCTCCGTTCCAGTAAAACTGTAAAGCATTCCCGTTCCAGTTCCATCATTGCAAAGAGGAACTGCGGCGTTCTTTCGTTCCTCCTTAAAGAAACGCGTTCCTGGAACGCCATTCTGCCCAGCAGTGGGTTATATACATAGCCCGCTAAACTATTACAACCTTCTAACTCAGGGGTCTCTGATGGGATGCCGCGGACCATGCGAAGGCATATCTAGGTTCCAGAAGCCTTGCTCATTCGTGAAGCTGGCGATAAACATCTGTTGTTGTTTTTTCGTATAGAGAGCAGGCGTTTCACCTTTGGGTAAAATATTTTTGAATATGTCCTTGAGACAAGTCCAGTTTACACGAGCACTTGTCCATATAATATTTCTTTACCTATTCATAAACATAATTACCACTGATATTTCTCTCTCCCCACACCACGGATCCATCCCTTACACCTATCCACAAGCGCTCCTTGAAACATCAAGGGTTGAGAACCACTGGTCCAGAACACAGTTGTCAACATCGATGACTCCGCTCCACTAGACATCGCGTGTGTGTTCAAAGAAGCCGGTGTGCACACTTCCTTGCGGAACACGCAGGCGTCAAGCCCTGCGAACAGTGGAAGGTTCGTAGGGAACGACGAAGCCCACGCTGGGATTAGACCTGAAAATGCATGCAACGTGAGCATTGCGCTGATAAAAATGAGCATGACGTTTATTGTTATTTTCTTTAATGAGTACGTCATATATTTCAAGTATAATCGTATTCTGAGCTCTACCCTTCCCCATCTTCCGTCCATGGGGGCTAAGTTCGGCATCCCCCAGTTGGTCCAGGATTTGTTTTGTTACCCACTGCAATTGGTCAGTACCACGCCTAATGTGATTGTGAACGCTTGAGAAAGTCGCAAACATTTCGGTGACATCACTATGACACAGACTTCACAATGTTGAGAGCATTTTCAATCGCATCAGGCATTGAGCTGACCAATTGCGGCAGGGGGCAAAGTGGCCGACCAACTCGCGGATGTAGAACTTAGACCCCAGTAGTACTATGACACGTCCCGCGGGAAAGTATATTTCATTTTCTTTAAGTGTGTTGTTCATTAAAATAATCAAAGCCGTTCCAGGGCGTCAAGGACTGAACGACCATTGAAAAAATTATCCTGATTATTCACAACCGAATAATCGAGTAGTTATTAAATTATTCAATTGCGTTGACCTCCAGGCCTACTATGCTGTGCTATGAAGGGACAAAAACACCATATTTTTTGGCTATTTTTAGGCTTACATCAATGTCGGAACAAACCGTTCTTTGAAACACGCATTTTCGTTCTAGAAACAGCCTGAGTAAATAAAATGGCTCTGCAGACCTTTGAAACCAATGTGTTTTCTTCCTAGATTGCAAATTCTCGTTCAACATGAGCGGTGTCATGTAAAACAAAGGTATACCTAAGAGAAAATATAGTTGGGCTCGAGCCGCGTTTCGGTATGTTTCGATGTGTGGTTCGTGCCGGGTTCGGGTTGGATTCATGTCGACAAGGGCAATCGGGCTCGGTCCAAATTCCGGCCAACTTTGTTTTTGCTCGGTTCGGGCTCGGGCTAACTTTTAGAAAGCCCACTGGGGCTCGGGCCGGGTTACGGCCAAGGATTTATCGGACCAGGTCGGGTCGGGTCTAAAATTCCGGCTCGATGTGATCTATAAACTAAAGTCTATAAACCATGGTCGAAAAAAAAAATGATATATTATTTCTGTCGCCATGTCTCAATAGACTGTCTCACACCATATTTTATAAAATTTTTATCGACTAACTTGACAGAATAATACGATGCAGTGTGGAGAAGCGCCATCACACTCAGTTGCAACCTCCTTCCGGAGGCTGCATTTTCTGACTGAATTGAATTATTATCGCTTCTTGCAGTGATTCACAGTTGAAGATAAAGCTCACAACCCTTTCAAAGCGCATATGGTACAAAACATTGGCGAGAAAAATTCACATATTAGTTAGTGTAGGGTACGATTGGCGGTGGAGAAGTTGACACTACTGAATTGCTATTGTTACGAGTGCTCCGTGGCGTGTGTATTTGTGGTGCCTGCGTATGTGCTCAAGGAAAGTGGTGATTGCATGTTACCTTAAATGCATTGTGAAAAATCCCGAATTATTGTTCAAGGCGTTTTTTAGTGTGTGTGTGTGGGGGGGGGGACTGCAAACGTGACTACAGAAGAGAAATAAACGTTGAAAGAATCTCTATCCGTTTTCTATACAATATGTTTTAATGTCTATCTAATCTTAGACTAAGCTTTATAAAAAGTCTAGAGAAAAAAGGATGGATAAAAAATTTGATCCATGTTCTTCAGATTATATACAGGGTGTTTCCCGTAAGAGTGACGAAAATTCCTAAAATTAGTGTATTCGAGGTAAAATGATAATTTTCCCGGTACCGGATTACCCGGTACCGGGTTACCCGACGGACGTCAGAAAATGCGAGATACTTACAAATTGTTTATTTATTTATTTCAATCCCTTTATAGCCATACGGCGTTACAAGAGGGAGTGGGGTAAAACAAAAGTACAAAAGATAGAATTCATAATATATAACTTAACATAATGGTTTTCAATGGCAGATTTGAATGCGGGAGCGTCTGTGATTGTGGCGGGGGGGGGGGGGAGGTGGTTCCAGTCATTAGTAGTCCTTGGGATGAAAGAATCAAAAAAGAGCTTCGTGCAACTGAAAGGAACGTTGACTTTATGGTGATGATCATTTCGATGGGATACATATGATGGTTCAGAAAAAAGCTCTTCACTTAGATGCTGGTTGTGATGATACATTTTGTGAAATAAGGACAAAGGAGATCATTTTCTACGCAATGAAAAATTCGGAAGATGTAAAGTTAGTTTCATAGATGATACACTGGAAAAACGTAAGAAATTAGACGAAATAAAATGTGCGGCACGATTCTGTGCGTATTCAATTTCATTAACAAAAAATTCATGGCCTGGGTCCCACACCGAACTTGCATATTCAAGCTTGGATCTAACTAGGGTCTTGTACAGTAGCAGTTTTAGTAAAGAAAGGAGCCCTTGAGAAGTTGCGACGTAAGTAACCTAGCATGCCATTAGCGTTTTTAGCAATAAATGTATTTTGGGTTTGCCAGTATGTGATCGCTAAATAATTAAAAATTACTAATTAACTTTTTTAGTTAGTGAAATTAGATATGGTTCCAATACACACTTTCTGAGCGTAACAAAAACCGCTAAATCAGTAATTTTCATAAAGACTTTAAGCGATAAAGAAACGTAGTAGTGCGCTTAAGTTGCTACTCGTGGAGCACGTACAAGGCTGGGGCTCTCATAAGAGACGGAAAAATCGCGCGGGCGCATTACAGCAACCACTAGCCTTGTACCTGCTTCAAGACTGGTAACTTTAGTGCACTACTACGCTTCTCCCGCTCTCAAAGTTCTTCTGAAAATTATTGAGTTAGTGGTTTTGGATGAAGCCCAGCAAGTTTCTAATTGATACGATATGTCGATTTTCACTATTTAAAAAGTTAATGGGTAATTTACAATTACTAAGCGACCTAATTAGTAAGTGTCGTGAATTTTTTGACGTACTCCACCACGAGTAATGCGCTCCCAAGAAATGTATCTTTTTACCTGCACTACACTAATTGTAGAAATTTTGTCACTCTAACGTGAACGCGCTGTATATATATATATATATATCAGGGTGTCGAACCGGAACCGAACCGAACCGAAAACCGGAACCGAACCGGTATTTTTTCCGGAACTGAACCCGAACCCGAACCGTTATATTGTTATCGCGATGAACCCGAACCAGAACTGAACCGGAAAAAAAATAACGGTTACCGGCTCATGTCAAAACGGTTCGGCCACGCGCTGTTGACAATGAATGTGCTATCAATGCCATTTGTTTTTTAAGTGCCGTCAACTGACACACACCTCGCTTACATATTTTTCTTCTCCACTCAGTCTTAGGAATATAAACGCTGCATCCATGAATCTTGACAAACGCTGCATCCATGAATCTTGACATAGGAACCAGTATTGCGCTGGTCGCGGCTTGCACGGAAAAAAAAATTGAAAGGCTGTGCAAAAAAGAAAAAAATCGCGTCACGGGATTTTATTTTCCTACAATCTCGTAAATCCTAAATGCTGCTGTGTGCTCATTTCATAACACGTTTCTAGAACGCGCGAGTTCTTGAAGCTTGCTTCCATCGGAATGAGAAAAGAAAAGGCTGTGGAGTTTGATAATGTTTGAGGGAGAGAAAGAAATTTTATTTACAGTTGAAATGAGCATTCATGAATTATATCTGCTCTTCGCTGCCCCAACCACCGGTCAGAGTATATCGAGCTATGAAGTGTCAAGATTTACATGCCGTATTTTTCGTACCGGAAACTCGATAAATGCGGGGGAAAAAAACAGGGATACAAACCCTAGTCGCTCGCGGAGAAGCGAAGCTGCGCGCACTTTCGAATTTGACAAAGGATCTGCCGAGCTTCTGTTGCTTCCGTCGCCTGCCCAGCGTAGTCATGGGACTCAAGCGGGCGCGTGCGCTCAAACCAACGCTCAGCAGACGCTGGAGTTAGCGCCCGTGAGAGACAGCCCTGTCATCAGACAGTCGTTGTTTGCCGCTTGCATTGGCTACAGGCTTTTATAAACGTTATGCACTACTAGTTTCGACGATGTATCCCGTTTCGTATGTGCTGATTTCAGATGTTTTATTTGTAATTTATTTTGATGTTGGAATTTGTCATTTCTAATTTCCGAACCGGTTCGCGAACCGGTTCACCCTGAACCAGTTCGCGAACCGGTTCGCGGATCGAATTAATTGAACCGGAACTGAACCGGAACAAAATAAATTTACCTGAACCTGAATCGTAACCGAACCCGTATTTTTTTCGGTTCGACACACTGATATTTATATATATATATATATATATATATATATATATATATATATATATATATATATATATATATATATATATATAGGGTGTTTCAGAAAAGGTGCACAAATTCGATATTGCGAAATCTACGCGTCGCAACAAAAAAAAAAAACTTGTGTCGTTTTGGTCCTGGGCTAGGAGCCTTTTTTGGGAAATTATTAAAGTCCGTGATAATAAGATTGTCAAATATTTTTGCGTAATCGACTGTTTAATATTGTGTTTAAGGTCATGGTTTCAATAAAAAAATTGATCAGCATCATCAGAAAACACTAGATCGACAAATCGCAGAACGATAGAAGGCACGCGAAGCATTTTACGGCTTTCTGAAAAAACGCACGAATTCGACGGGTTTTAAGTTTCGGTTTTCTATCGGAGCGCATCTCGGCTCCGGCGGCACGCGCCCGTGGAGAAATAGTGCAACCAGCCTCTGCTGCGTCGCGCGATGGCAGCGCAGCAGAGGTTGTTTGCACTATTTCTCCACGAACACTGTCTCCGAGACCGATAACTCCGATAGCAAACCAGGCATTCAAAACCCGTCGAATTGTGCGTTTCTCAGAAACCGTGAAATGCTTCATCGAGCTTATATCGTTCTGCAATTTCTTGATTTAGTGTTGTTTGATGATGCTGAACTCTTTTCTAATTGAAACCATGCACGTAAACCGAATAAAAAAAGTTTATTACGCAAAAGTAATTAACAATCTAATTTTCCCGGACTTTAATAATTTTCCTAAATAGGCCTCTGTTCAGGATCAAAGCTGACACAAGTCTTTTTTGTTGCAACGCGTAGTTTTCGCAATATCGAATTTATCCACCTTTCGTGAAACACCATGTATATCCACAGGGTGGTTTTTTAAGCTAAACAGCTTTGTTTAAAAAAGCCGTGAAAGTTACACTTATACAGTTTGTGCAGGTGAGGTTACACGGCCGGGGAGACATAATATAGGAGGTTAATCGTAATGTTGAATGGGCTAAATAATTAAAATTCGTTAATTAACCTTTTTAAATTATGAAAAGATACATATGGTTCCAAGGAGAAACTTGCTCAGCGTCATCGAAAACCACTAGATCAGTAATTTACAGACAGACCTTGAGCGCGTGAGAAGCGTAGTAGCGCACTAAAGTTAGCACTCGTGGAGCAGGTACAAGGCTAGCGGTTGCGGTAAGGCGCCCGCGCAATTTTTCCGTCTCTTATCTAGCCCCAGCCTTGTACCTGCTAAACGAGGGTAACTTTAGTGCACTACTACGCTTCTCACGCGCTCAAAATATTTCTGCAAATTACTGATTTAGTGGTTTTTGATGACGCTGAGCAAGTTTGTAATTGGAACCATATATCTATTTTCATTATTTAAAAAGTTAATTAACAAAGTTTTAATTAATTAGCCGACTGATGGTTACGATTAGCCACCTATACTATGTTCCCCTGGCCGTATAACTCACCTGCACAAACCGCATAACTGTTACATTCACGGCTTTTTTTAAACAAACCTGTTGAGCTTAAAAAAAAAACACCCTGTATATGTGTGCTGCGAAAAAGGCACCCCCATCTTATTGCATTTAAATTCTGGAGAATTAGAGTTTCCGATCAATTTCATTCCTTTCCAACTACTCGGAATGAAGACACTAGAGCCGATTCCCTCCTGGAATGGCTGAACTTCACAATTCCATTCGTCCAATCCCTCAACCTTAAAAAAGGGCCTTTGACAGCCACATTGTGTTACTAGAAAAGGCTGCGTAACGCTGCTGACATGGAACGCTGAGACAGGTGAAAAGTATGCTAAAGCTTCTTCAAAGCACTCATTCTACTTAGCCGAAGGGTGGTCGCACAAAAGCGCTTCTTGGCACTTGCTGTCACTGCTGACATTGATCGTGCGATCAAGCGTAAAGTGTTGCGAGGTGACAGACGCCAAAAATTAAAACCACCCATTTTCTTCGCAAACGGACCGTTTTCCTCAACAAATATATGGATAGTGTGTTGTCTGTTTTATTAGGCCTTCAAAATTATTAGTTCGTGCGTGGCACAAGAAGCTATCTTGCCTTCTGCTTCGAGTGCTTCGAGAACAGCACCGCTAATATGCTGTTAGAAGCGACGCCGCGTATACCTACCACAAATGACTGCGGCCGAGAAGAAAACCGCTGATAAAGTGCAATCCTTACACGACGCCAGCAAAAGCGACTGCAGCACCATATGGAACCAGCCTTAGAAAGTAAACTTTTATGTTTGCTGTACGACCCTTAGCGAAAAATCAGGGTTCTTAAAGTATTCTTTATTTGCATTTCCAAAGTATGCTTGGTGCTCTAAATTGGCCGGTTTTTAGTATATTTCTGACCCACTTCAAAAGTAACATTTCACCATCCTTTTAGAAATCTTCTGGGATACTTGTAGGCGGCGTTTTAATATACTTCTGACGTACTTCAAAAGTAACATTTCGCCATTTGTTTAGGATCTTTCTGACGCACTCCACAAGTAACATTTCCTATCCTTTTAGATTCTTCTACCAGTCTTGTAAAAGGCGATTTAGTATGCTTTTAGGATTCCTCTAAGGACGCTCCAGGCTTGGCTTCTTCAGCAGGGCGAGGCCAGGGCAGGTACCGTGAGAGGAGCCTGTGGCGTGTGCCCAGAAGATGCACCGAGCTATATAAAGAAAATATAAGCAGTAATGAAAGATTATCGGAGTTGTACAACAAAGTATAACATTGGAAGTCCTAAGCAACTGCTCCCCAGAAGTGACCTCCGACAAACTCGCAAAGTTGCATTCCTGCTGCCCACTGACTTTTTCTAATGGTTAGGAAAACAACAACATATGTCATCTGTCCTCACAGTGCATAGGTTACTGAACCAGTAAATCTATAATCTCCAGTTATCTTAGTGGTCTGAACAGCTTGTTGTGGGCCAGAATGAATAAATGACTAGTACACTTGAACAAAAAAGTTAATGACATTGAGAAAAAAAATCTAACCAAACATCAAAACAGCAACATCATATGAATACTGATATGCCGTCAATAAAACTAACACTTTTATAACAAAAAGGTTTTTATACGTACCCCCAGACCTTTATAATCTAGTCGCAGCTTTTTCACCAGCCTGTCCTCCATACAGTTCTTTCTCTTTGAGGACTGCTTCTTCTGCAACGAGTGATTTCAAGAAAAAATAACTAAGCTTTCGCAAAATTCGAAACATAAATGGAAAGTTCAGAACTTGGTCTTGAATTTCTCATTGCTTTCATTTTCAACTAACATTTTCTGCACTTGATTTTTTACACTGTCCCACTGATCCCAAAGAAAGCAAAGTCAATAAAAGTTATTATTAAATTTTCTTATCTTAGTTAAGGCTCATGGACCATGCATCGCACGTGGACAAAATATATTGATAGATGAGACATTGTTCAGCAGTTTTAAAAATATTATAAAGCCCTGCTAAGCAGATGTAGTCTGGTGGACTTTGTTATAAGCCATTTCCAAGAGCAACCAGAAATTTCCATGAGGTTTGGATGCTAAAACAGCTTCTCAGTATACTATGTGTCTATATGCAGCGGTTATTCCTTAAAGCAGATGTGAAAGCTGGACTTTGGGCTGACCATGTTACTCTGGCATTGCGGCACCAAGCAGTATGATATTACCGCTCCTAGAGCACAGAAGCTGCTTAAGCAGACGAGGAAGCACAAAAAATAGTAAAAAGTAATAGATTCTACAGAGAGCAAAGCAAGACGTAATATTCGGCCTCGTCACTTAATCCTGAACCCCATGTCAGAATCGACCGATCAGCACTCCCATCAGTTGCGCTCGAAGCCAGTGGTGCACAGCCAAAGCGATAATGTAAAGCCTACAGATACCGTTCCCCTAAATTTACTTACCTCACGGTCCTTAGTTGTGCCGTTCCGCTGGCTGGACATATTTTTCCAGGAGTTCCTTCAGCTCGGCCCGGCAGTCTGAACAGCGACAAAATAAAATGTACCAAAATACAAGTTAGAGCTAATTTGAACGAGTAAAGCTATACGCACTCCGGAGTACACTTCGGACGAAATGGCTATACGCACTCTGCGGAGAGCTCATGCCGATCGGGCCACCCTTTTCGAACGGCGCGTGTATCACTGGGAGCTCGTTAACATACCGCTGCAGCTATCCGATTACTGGTGCATAAAATAAAGGGGATCAGGTGCAAGCTGGGAGGTCAAGACCTTCCTTTGTCATTTAATGCGCCCGAACTGTTTGCAGTGGCTTTTTGTTCGGAAATAAGTAGCACTAGCGGATTCTGTTGCCACGTCGAAGATGGCGAAACTGGAGAGGAAATAGGGATTGAGTCATCGCAACCACATAGACCACACTGTGATCACAACAACGCGCTCGTCGAAAGCGAAGGCTACACTCGGGTTTATGCCCCGCAAAGCATCCGCGCATCTCCTTCCCTCCTTTGACCACGAGGAACAGATCGTCTCCGCTTTGTGTGAATAGTGACCGCGAGTTGCGCCACAGACAACTTTTGCGAATCACGTCAGCATATTCGCTGCGCTGCGATCCCAACCGGCAGTGCAATTGGATCTTCGAGGCAAGCGCGACTAATATGCACCCATCGTGAGCGAACGCATTGTGCAACGGACAGTCGGGCCCTGCTTTTAAGCGAAGTGCTCTTATGTCTTCTAAGTACAAACGCTATCTCGAAGAAGATGTGCCCCTACCACCGAGAACGGCTAGAAGAAGAAGATCTCAAGCTTCTCAGGTAAGATATCACCTTGGACAAAATACAAAAACACTAGCTATACTGAGGTAATACTAAGCTCTCTCAGGCACTGAGCTAAACTGGGGTACGGGCTGCGGCTTAGATTGCATGCTTCTCGTGGTTTTCGGGTGCGTGGTTCACGGGGGAATAGAAAGGAAGGGGGGGGGGGGCAGGGGTTGGGTTAGGCCCGGGCTCAAGTTAGGTTGTCCCCGTGCTGCGCGCAACACGTGGTGTACGCAGACCTGAATCGAGCCGGGCCTGACACCCGCGCCCCTCCACTCCTCTCTCTCCCCGAGTGAAGCGTGCGGCATCCAAAATCCACGAGAGGTAAGTTAGTCAAAGGCCTGGACCCCCCAAAACCCCGCGAGACAAACCCCCCAATGCGGCAAAGCCCACCCCGCAGGGAATAACTCCGACCAGCAACAACAATACCAGGGGAGTAGCCAGGGGGGGCTTGGCTTATGGGGCTTCGCACCCCCCCCCCCAAATCCAGTCGACTCGTAATATGCGCATGCATTTTGATCCCCCCTCCCCTTCTCTGCACGCCATGGACATCCCAGCCACCTTAGCCGCCCCCCCCCCCCCCCAAAAAAAAAAAGATTCCTGGCTACGTTGATTAATACCCAACTTTTTCGGTTCTTCGACCAAAAAGAAAACCACTCAAAACGTATGTTTTATTCATGCTTAAATTTGTTTTGCACAAACGGCGTGACTTGTGTGGAGAAAGCTGACAAGCGCCAGAATGCGTATGCGAACTTGTTGGCATAAGAAATATTGCTAATCGTTCCTAGTAAAACAATTATACTGCATCAACAAGTGAATAACCCGGTGCTCACTGCCCGCCAATAGACCAAATGCACTGTGCATGTCGGATGGCGAAGGAGGCACCTCCATCGAAGACTCAAACGTATTGCAATTTTGCAGTTTCATCAATTCAATATTTTCCCCGAGCTGCACACCGAGGGGATTCCCCAGGAATTGAAATTAGGGGGGGGGGGTCTAAAATTTTTAGGGAGAGGGGGGTAGGGGGAAGGCATTGAGGATAGGAGTCGTTGCGAATGAATCCCTTTTGTAGAAACATCGGTTCGAGAGTAAATGGTTCCAGTGCCCTCTCTCGCTTCCTTCAGGCTGAGCAGAGAGGGAAGATGGTTTCTTTGTGTCGACTTCGGGGCAGAAGTTTACGCACGATGGGGACGAAGGCGAGTTTGGGGGAGCCGTATCTAGGTCACAGCGCCTCAATGGGAAAACAGGATAGGATGTAGCTGACGTTTTGTGTGTGGAATGGGTGGGAGAGGCCTTGCGCACGCATTGTTTTCTAGCCACTATAGTCTCGAACCCAGTCGCGTGTCTAGGTGGCGGCACATATTCGCCGAAAAGTCCATTAAGGTGGTGCCTTCAGAAAAACAAGGGGTATGTTTGTACACCCCCCCCCTTACGGGGTGTGTAGGGAAATCACTGTCTACACTGCAAAGTTATTCCTGCCTTCAATGTACTAAACCTGGTTGACATGTACCCTGCCAGAAAATCTGAGCAATTGAAGCGGGTTTCAAACCGTGTTTGTAAGAATGACTGTATTCAAACGCATCGAAACGTTAATGGGGGTGGCCTTGCTCTTCTGATGTTGGGGAGTTGGGGAATAACTTCCAATTTGATGCAGGGCTCACAGCGACTGCTGGGCGTCTCTCAGATGCCGCAGCCAACTCCAGTGCCTCTACTAGATGGCATCGATGACCCATCCATCGAAGACGCTGCTGCTCCACAGGTGAGCCTTTGCATCGGTTCTTAAGCTTGGCTGACATGTTAGCGAGCTTCCCTGCCTCAAAATTTAAGGAATTGCAGGAGGTTTCTGAAGGTGTTTGTTAGAACTGACTGCATTCAAGTGCCTCGGAACATTAATGGGGCTGGGCTTGCTCGTCTCATTTTAGGGAATAACTTCCAATTCGATGCAGGGCTCACAGCGACTGCTGGGCGTCTCTCAGATGCCGCAGCCAACTCCAGTGCCCCTGTTGGAAGGCATCGATGACACATCCATCGAAGACGCTGTTGCTCCACAGGTGAGCCTTTGCATCGGTTCTTAAGCCTGGCTGACATGTTAGCGAGCTTCCCTGCCTCAAAATTTAAGAAAATGGCAGAAGGTTTCTGAAGGTGTTTGTTGGAACTGACTGCATTCAAGTGCCTCGGAACATTAATGGGGCTGGGCTTGCTCGTCTCATTTTAGGGAATGACTTCCAATTCAATGCAGGGCTCACAGCGACTGCTGGGCGTCTCTCAGATGCCGCAGCCAACTCCAGCGCCCCTATTGGAAGGCATCAATGACACATCCATCGAAGACGCTGTTGCTCCACAGGTGAGCCTTTGCGTCAGTTCTTAAGCCTGGCTGACATGTTAGCGAGCTTCCCTGCCTCAAAATTTTGAGAAATTGCAGGAGGTTTCTGAAGGTGTTTGTTAGAACTGACTGCATTCAAGTGCCTCGGAACATTAATGGGGCTGGGCTTGCTCGTCTCATTTTAGGGAATAACTTCCAATTCGATGCAGGGCTCACAGCGACTGCTGGGCGTCTCTCAGATGCCGCAGCCAACTCCAGTGCCCCTATTGGAAGGCATCAATGACACATCCATCGAAGACGCTGTTGCTCCTCAGGTGAGCCTTTGCGTCGGTTCTTAAGCCTGGCTGACATGTTAGCGAGCTTCCTGCCTCAAAATTTGAGAAATTGCAGGAGGTTTCTGAAGGTGTTTGTTAGAACTGACTGCATTCAAGTGCCTCGGAACATTAATGGGGCTGGGCTTGCTCGTCTCATTTTAGGGAATAACTTCCAATTCGATGCAGTGTTCACAGCGACTGCTGGGCGTCTCTCGGATGCCACGGCCAACTCCAGTACCCCTGTTGGATGGCATCGATGACACATCTATCGAAGACGCTGCTGCTTCGCAGGTGAGCCTTCGAGTCAGTTTTTAGGGGTCCCGCAACAACTTTTAGAGCGCAGCTCTTAAGCGCCCGTTTCTGGCTTGAGCGGCGTCGCCGTCGCCGTGGGTGTCATTGTTGGCGTAATTAGCGCGGTGCATTGAAATGTCCCATAATGCACCGCGCGGGGGAGGAGGAGGAGGAGGAGGGAGGAGCAGGGGGAGGAGGAAGAGGGGAGGAGGCGAGGGGAGGAGCTTGAAGGAGGTGGGGGAGGAGGAGGGAGGAGGTGTATACCCTCCCCTCAGTACCCTTCTCTCCTTCTCCTCAAGAGCTGCACTCTAATTCGGCGTTACAGGGTGTTGTAAACCTCTTTCATTTTTGAGAGGTTTTTAATTTGCACCGAACCTGAGCGTACTGAACGTAGTAACTTTGTAAAACTTTTCTCAAATTTTGCTTTATTTTAAAAGTTATGGGCAGATTAGAATTACAAAAACAAGCAAAAAATAACCTCCCGCATGACGTCCCTGGTCCTGGCTTGGGTGGCCGTGAACTCAAGGAGGGGTAGTGAGTTCAGCGAGTGCTCTTGGCTGCCGCACTCCATGGCGACGGCTCGAAAGGGCACCACTAAAGCATGTGCTGGATAGGCTGAATGAAGCGGGCAGCCAGGGTGGCTCGCATTGCATTTGCTGCGCTACTAAACTCTAATGTTGCATAACACTTCATTGACCACAAACGACAGCAAACACGGGGTAAAGATCAGTTCAGAACAAGAGCCACTTCGCACTGCCAAACCGCCAAATGGCCAAACCGCGCAAGCCAAACCTGCTCGCCGAAGGCCATTGGAATCTTTGGAACCGTTCAAATCCTGCAGCTCATACGACCGCATCGCCGCCGCGTATATCCGGGACCTTTCTACAATCGCCGCTTCACAGCAATGCGTGGCGCGCGTCGGCACTTGATCCCACCCTTTTCTAGTGTGTGCCGCCTTTTCCACCACTTTCTGGCGGGTATGTTGACAGGTCATTTCTTGTTTTCATACTTTATAAACTGAATTTGTTTCTTTTCTGATCTAAAATACTGAACAAAAACTACTTCATAAATAATAGAAACAGTTTGCGCAACTTATATTTTGTATTTCGACTAAAAAAAGCTTTTAGAGGCTCTGACCAGTCGTAAGGCGGGAGCTGGCCAGGACCGACGTCACCATGTCGTCACATGCCGAGCGCGTTCGGTACTATGGGTCGCCCCCGTAGGTGGAGGAGGCTTCCATTTTGTCCGGTTAAACTATGACGCACTGATATTTAGTTACTCTCTCCGTGCACGCTGGGTTGCTCGAACAACCAGAGATGGGGAAACCGCAAAAAAGGTAGACGCTTAAATAGGATTGCAGGGCCTTAAGCCTGGCTGACATGTTAGTGAGCTTCCCTGTCTCAAAATCTAAGCAATTGCAGGGGGTTTCTGACGGTGTTTGTAAGAATGACTGCATTCAAATGCCTCGAAACATTAATGAGGGTGGCCTTGCTCGTCTAATTTTAGGTAATAACTTCCAATTCGATGCAGGGCTCACAGCGACTGCTGGGCATTTCTCAGATGCCGCAGCCAACTCCAGTGCCCCTGTTGGATGGCACCAATGACACATCCATCGAAGATGCTCCTGCTTCGCAGGTGAGCCTTGCGCGAGTTTTTAAGCCTGGCTGACACGTTAGCAAGCTTCCCCGTCTCAAAATCTAAGCAATTGCAGGGGGTTTCTGACGATGTTTGTAAGAATGACTGCATTCAAATGCCTTGAAACATTAATGGGGGTGATCTTGCTCTTCTAATGTCAGGAATACCTTCCAATTCCATGCAGGGCTCACAGCAACTGCTGGGTGACTCTCCGGTCCCGCAGCCAACTGCAGCGCCCCTGTTGGATGGTATCGAAGGCACATCAGTCGGAGACGGCCCGGCTTCGCAGGTGAGCCTTGCGTCCATTCCCAAGCATGTCTGACACATTGGAGAGCTTCCTTGCCAGAAAATCTAATGGCAGGGGGGTTTCTAACTGTATTTGGAAGCATGATGGCATTCAAATGCCTTGAAATATGATTGGGGGCAGCCTTGCAATTCTCAATTTTGGGGGATTTCTTTCAGCTTCCAGTTCCCCTCTCGATAGTTATACGTCGAAAATATCAATATGAGGATATAAAATCTAGTTAGGTCTGCAAGCAATTTAATAATTTTATTTTGCTAGTGAACCGAAAACTTCCAAATCTTGAAATTGGGGGGGGGGGAACTTGATTGTTCCCTGAATGTCAGATACAAAAATAACTTAATTTCCACCCTTGTAAATTTCACGGTGCAAAACCAATAAATGAAAAACATTATAGCAAAATCAAAGATATTTCTATTTCTTCTATAGGGATCGCAACAAGACCTATCTGCAAACAGCGAAGAGGAGTCGGATGATGCAGCCGAGTTAGCTGCTCTTGTCATGTCTTACATACTGCGCCACAAAGATGGTGACAAGGCAACTGCTGACCTTCTGAGGATGATTAACATTATTGCCCCTGGAAGTGTACCCCAGTCAAAGTACTTGTTACTGAAGGCTGTACATGCTCATGCGGTAGAAGCAGAAAAACATCACTACTGCCCTGTCTGCAAAGGGTACTTGGGTCTTCCTGGCGACATCTCGAAATGTGAGAATTGTGAGACTGAGCCAGATCCCGAGTCATGTCCATTCTTTTTGGTGTTGCCGATAAAACAGCAGCTGCAGCGGATTCTTGTGCAGCCAGATCTTAAGTGGATGCCAGCAACACCAACAGGGCCCGATATATCGGACATTGTTGACGGTCAAGAACATGTAAGACTATGCACCGACTTTTCAAGTGACGACTTGTCACTCATCTGGAATACAGATGGCATTAGAGTGTTTGAAAAGTCGACGTACGATATTTGGCCCATACAGTGCCAAATACTCCAACTGGACCCAACCATACGCAAACAAAACATGCTAATGCCAGCTATTTGGTTTGGGTTTACCAAGCCAAATATGACAACACTGCTAACACCATTCTCAAGGGAGCTGCAGGAACTAGAAGCAGGGTTTCCTTGCATTAGGGATGGGAAAACAGTAAACATACGTGTGTTTGCTGTGGTCTGCTCTGTGGATGCTGTCGCAAGATCGGCAGTAAAAAACTGCAAGCAGTTTAATGGATTTTTTGGATGTGGATGGTGTTATCACCCAGGGGTTCCCATTACCCTTACCTAGACCCTGCACCTGAGAAGCGCTCAGAGAATGCCCACATGATAGAAGCAGTGGAGGGAACTCCTGGAACACCAGTTCATGGCGTGAAGGGTCCCTCGATCATCATGACCATTCCACGGTTTAACCCTGTTGACGGGTTTATCCCAGACTACCAACACTGCGTTTGTCTCGGTGTCATGCGGCAGCTGCTGAAGCTGTGGCTTGACACCGAGAACCATAATCAGCCATGGTATGCTGGGACTAAACTAGTGACCATGAATGCCATTCTCCTGGGCATCCTGCCACCCACAGAGGTCACCCGCACACCCAGGAGGTTTGAGGACAGAGCCTTCTGGAAGGCTTCAGAGTTTAGGATGTTACTTCTTTTTTATGGCTATGTTGTTCTCAAGCCTGTTTTGCTGCCACCGTACTTCCAGCACTTTATATTGTTGGCATATGGCACATACCTGCTACTAAAACAGAGCGTATCAACCTCCGACATCTGTGAAGCTCGGGTTCTGCTGAGCAAGTTTGTGTTGCAAATGGGAAGACTGTACGGTGCAGAACACATGTCATACAACGTGCACCAGCTTCTGCATCTGGCAGATGCAGTTGCTGCGTGGGGACCCCTGTGGGCAAACTCTTGCTTCCCATTTGAGGGAAGGAATGCAGTTCTGCTTAGTTACTTCTCAGGCACACAGTGTGTGGGCCAGCAGATTGCAAGGACTTTTCTTCAGTGGCAGCAGCTGGCCCCATTGATAACCAGGATGAGCCTCCCACAGGCAGTAGTGTTTTTGAAGAAATGCTGGGACGAAAGACCATGGGGCGCACAGGTACCCTTATTCCAGGCGACGTAGTCGTGTACACACGCCACAACACAAGTGCCCAGAATGTCAGATTTGAGGTGGCAGTAGAGAGGGCTTTAGATGCACCGCCATCAAGCCTGACTTATTACCACCGCTTCCAGTGCAATGGTATTGTCTGGAACTCTGAGTCCTACCCAATGCCAAAAAGAGCCAACTGTGTTGCTCAACTCAGTGATGGATCTTTTGGCATTGTGCAGGCACTCGCAGTGTTTAAGCTTGCAAGTACTAGGTGTGATATCCAACACATTGTGCTTATGGAGAAACTGCAGCTGACTCCTACGGTAGTTTTTAAAGACGTACAGCTAGGACTGCCGTTTTTGTCCGTGCGTGAAGGTGCAAGGTCGGGTGTTGTCACTGCTTGCAGTTCCAAGCAACTAATGACCAAATGCGTCATTATGGACCGCACCGAAGACACCTTTCTTGTTGTGCCCCTACCGAACAAGGTAGAGCGTGATTAAGCTCAGGCTCATTCATACTCAGTCCTTATTTGCTCCATTTTTAGTTTGTTTTTCTCTTGGCTTGTTGCCGTGGCATGGATTTGGATGGCCTATCGAATCTGCCTTGTCTGTAATGTGTTGTATTGCATCTTCATGTTCAATGAGAACAAGTCGCCATCTCCGAGTGTATGTGGAGTTGCTATTCGGATGTCTAGTGCATAAATGCCTGTTAATGCGAAGGCTTCTGCCGCCACCTCTTTTGTATGTGATCACGGGCTGTGGCAGCGTTCCAACATCATACTCTGCCATTTTTGATTCTGTCGGCTTCGGCGCTTAGTACTGACGAAAGATCCGTTTTTGTCCTGTACGCGGCAATCCCTTCAACCTCAAATGTGTCTGCCTCGCTCGTTATAGCAGAAGTGATGCTCTCTCACCGGTGGCCCACTTGTGCGTTGCTCGTGCCCACGTACAACTTTTTGTCAACCTCCTGCCGAGTCCTGATTTGTGGATGACCACCAGCATCCTTTTATTTGGGTTGGGGTGCCAAAGAATAAAAATATAAAAGCCCTGATCAGAGACAAGGACTAAGATGAAGTGAGAGAACACAAGACGCACTCACAATTGTTGTTTATCGGAAAGTACATGCAAATATGGGCCCCAACAGCCCGTCAGACATTAGTGTGTTGGTGCAACGCTTGTCTAATATATTCTAACTCTTTCTTTGATAGAGCGATTGACGCTTCACTTATGCAATCTGCACCGTTATCCTGAATTTCATACGCGCCTCATGCACCTCTCTCTCAGTTTTATCCTACGGGCCAAAATCGAGCATAAGTGAAGCATCAATCACCCTATCAAAGAAAAAGTTTGGATATATAAGAGTGTTGCACCGACACGTTGATGACCGACAGGTTGTTGGGGCCTATATGATGCATGTACTTTCCAATAAACAACAGTTGCGAGTGCGTCTTGATTTGTCTCTCTTCATCTTGGTCCTTGTCTCTTATCGGCACTTTTATATTTTTCAACTATGAACCAACTGGCCCAAAAAACCACTTTGGTGCCAAAGAATCCTATATCTATACCTCATTGATGAGAGCTGGGCACTAGCAACACCATAAAGGAATAGCTTGAAAAACGCCTTATAGTAGGTTCTTGACACCAAGGGCTTCATAAAAAGTCCGAGGACCCCAGTATTATGCAATGAGTCGGCCGAACAAAACCTCAGCGATGACCAAGGTTTTGTCAGTTGCATCATCAAGCTTCTTTCTTTTAACAAGTTTCTTCAGTTTTGATGTGTCGATCAGATTTTAATTTTCTTTTTGTTGGTGCAGCGTATTGCTACTCTATGTCCGTCTTCTTTTTTCAGGCCTTGTAGATGTAGGTTTGATTCAGTGCGACATTCTTCAGAAATGTTGTTATCCAGAACATGATGAAAAAATGCATCCGAGTAAGCTGTACTTTCCTAACTTCAAAAAATGTTTCCAAGATTGGAGATGGTCCTGGCTTCCTTCCTCTTTTATGATCACAACTTGAACCTTATTGTCTGTACGAAGATCTGGCGAGTGTAAGGATCAAAAGCTGTCCACACTTCCGGCCTTTCCAATTCATGTCGCTTTGCTGCCTGATGCGCTAGTGGTAGGGCTTGTGAGCTAAATATCTTCAGAGTTTGTGAAATTCTTGGTAACGAGCACGACATTGACATAGATATGCATGTTGTTGTTATCATACTCTCCCACCAGCAGCTGGTCACTGCCATCAAACAGTACTGCATGTAGAGTTCTTTTGTTTGTTTGAGTAGCTCTGTCTGTCTGCCACTTTATCGCTTTCAAACTCCTTAATGCTCCTCAGTAGTTCTAGCATCGTTGGTAGCAAAGGCTCCAACTCATATTGCGCATACCATCTTCTGTTGAGTGCTAGTCAGAGAGCTCTGTGGTCAGGCTGCGCATGAAATGCCCAGCCAAAGCTGGTTTTAATAACTATCAAGTTCACACTGTCTTCGCAGTGTTCCATTTGGTCTCTTCTGATTGTCCATAATTGATCAGACCCTATTGCCAGGCATGCACGGCATGCCCAGAAAGAACAGCCTTCAGTCTGCTCAATACTACCAATAAATTAGTTGTTGGTAGGTAGTTGCAAGAGTCCGTGCAGGTGAATGATCGTAATGATCGTTACCGCTTCAAAAAGGCACTCTGTTGGGTCGAACTGACAGCGCAGCCGAACTCGAATAAGCCGCAGTTGTTGACTGTGCACGGCCGAGTATCTAAACATACTCAGGATGAGGGTGGTATCCCCCAAAACTTGGAGCTCTAGATGGCGAGACAAATCCTTGCATATAAAAGTTGCTGGGTGCTTCCATTGTTGACAGCGTGGAAGTAGCAGCTCTATTTTCTGTAACAGTCCATGCTCCGAACATTTAAAGGAGAACATCATTGCTCAGAGAGATGTCTTTTAGCTTTTGAATCTGTCGTCTTGCAAGTTTGAAACCACAATCGCTTGTTCATGGTATTATGAGCGAGGCTTCCAGTTGGGGCCACACATGGATCTGGCGCGTCTTCCCTAGAGGAGCACGACACCTTTCGACGACAGTCTCTTGTCCGGTGTACTTTGTTTGTACATTGAAAACCTCATATCACCGAATAGCATTATTTTTCCCTTTTGTTTCATTGATACGTCGCCAGTGCAGGATTTGCTTGCGATTTGGTTGCGTGCTTAGGTGTTCTGCAGAAGAAGCAGAAGGTTCAGTGTCGGTGTAATGCATTACAGCTCCTGGTTGTGTCAAGAGTCCCGTTTGAACGATCTGGTTTTGTTGTTATTTGACATGTTTCAGATACTTCTGTTCTTTCCCTACTCTCCACTTCATTTCGAAGGAAACTAAGTATTCTTGAAAACTAATTTTCAACTGTTGGAAATGCTAGTGTGGTACTGGCTGCGATAGCTTGGATGATGTTGGATCTCCTGTTCGTACAGGGCTTGGTGAAATAACTTCGGTCTGCATCGTTTGAGAAGTGGAGTTAGCTCCTTGGCAGTAGCCCACGACCAGGTTTTTGGTAGAGCTTTCGGTAGCATGTCAGACATTATCATGGAGTATGTCTCTATCTAACCCCAAGAGCCTTCATTCAGTTCATGGATGTTTACTTGGATTTGGCCATACATCAAGCATAGACCCTTGGTGTCGTTAGATGAAAAACCGAAAGGCGGAGCCCGCAGTCTCACCAGACGGTCTTGTTCATTGCGTCTTCTGTCACCGAAGTGCCCCGAGAGAATTTCGATTGCATCATTGTAGCTATGCATCAAAGGCTTGTAGTCTTGCAATCACAGCAGCTGCGGGTCCAGTTACGACAGTCCATAGATATTGGAACTTCTGTCATTAGGGGGCAGTCTTGTCATCGTGCACTGCACCAGAGAACTGTTCCCGAAAACTCTGCCATTCAGCAATGAAGCTTGACTACATGGGGTGGTCTTCCTCTGTTCTGTCCTGTACTGCTGAATGCGTCGGCATCGGTGGTGTACTTCTAGAATATGTGCATTTTTATGGGCAAAAGAGTTTTAAGTTTTGAGCATCTGCAGTGTCCGTAAGAGACCCAATAGCATTGAATGCTTGAAGCAATTTCTTGTTAACTTTTAGTGGTGAATTGGTATATTGTATTTAGATATATTTTGTAATTTTTGTCTGATTGAAAAAAAACATGTCACGCTTTGTATACTGTATTTTCTTTTTTCTGTTTATTTTTAACTGAGCATCTGTATACAGATGTTATTGTTACTGTCCAATGCATGAAGTAACACATTTTTCTCTTATTCTACTTTGTTTTGGAAGAGCACATTGTAAATATTATGAGTCTCAGTGTACCACGATCAAGACCCTGCTGTTGTTTCTGAGCATCAATATAAACAAGTCTTGATTTGTATATTCTTGGCTGTTCTTATTACTATTAAAACATTACACCGTCGCAACCTCCGACTTTTTAAAATAAATTTTCCAGGGAACAGCACCACACAGATTATTACAAATTATTTTGTTATTCCAAGCCTTCATTTAAACCAAACATGGCTGCATTTAAAACAAATTTTGAGTGCAATGGCTAAAAAAATGTTCTAGTGTCCGATCAAGCGTTTCAGCACCTTGTCCTGTTGCGATTAACCAGAATCATTGTTAAAAAAATTCGCCCGTTAGGAACGTCTTTGGACAAATTTACATGCAGACATGGAAGCCGATCCGTCTAGGAGAGCCGACATGTATTGATTTTTTTCCTACATAATTGTAAGTGATCAAATGATTTTCAGTGAGTCAACTGCATCTTCCCCAGCCGACACGGGACAACTTGGATTTACATTTAGGGCAGGCAACAGAGAATCGACACAGCTACAATACCTTCTAGAGTACTGGAAATTAATCAGTTTCAGCAGCAATAACAGTTGTAGAGGGGGGCAGTGAAGGGAAAGAGCCGAGTGTGCCATTTTCTCCTAGTCTTCGACACAAATTTCTGGAAATGATGAGGCAGCTGCGACTGCTTTGGTGCCAGCCTTCATTGCCTCACACATTATATCAACCAATGGTGTTTCTATATCTGGCATACCCTCATTCCCCAATCATAGTTCGCCGCTTGTATCACCGAGGCGTGACTGGGAAATAAGGGTACGCATAGGAAGGGCATGGATGCCAATAAAGACAAGATTTATAAATTGACCGGTGACAAGCAGTAGCAAGTTACAGAACTGAAATAGGATTACAGGTGCACAACAAAGCAACAACAAAAAAGTTCATTTAGGAGCCTGTGAGTATGTTTCCCATCGAGAGACCGAAATTCCAGCCTCCAGAAATCACAAGAGTTAGTTGCTGCGAATATGTCCCTTGTGCTCCATTTGCGCACCGGGCCAACGAAAATAAAGTGGAGGAGTCTGCTCGATCCAAGCAGGCAAGTCTCAATTTAATCATGACGCCAAGAGACACATCGCTGCCTGCACCGTACACAAGTCAAGCGTGGACTCGAATCGCATCGATGTGCTTTCTTTTTTTCTTTTTTTCTGCGCTAAAGTTTAATAGTGATCCCGTACACCAATAAACAAACTGCACAGAGTCGTATACTCATAGACACGAAGAGGATTACGCTCCACCGAACATTGCTCGTCGATGCATATGTTGCATGGTTGGCACGATATTCGGCATTTAGAATCACGCGACGTAATCGCAAAGGTGGTCGGTCACGCTCACAACTGATAGAAATGACAAAAACTCCATGAAAAACTTCACGAAAGCAACAGCCTCCAAATCATTCAAATTTTAACACTGCAATGAATTTGCGCGGAGCTCGCTCACGCATCACGTGTGCACTGGTACACGGAGACCACACACAGACGCAGGCACGATAAAGCTTGTATTTCCTGCGATGACGAAGCTCAGGAACACCAATTTCGCGACCCGTTGCACCAATACACGAACTGCACTGCGTAATCCGTCAATGAACTGAAGATCGATCGGCAGGACACACTGCTCGTCGATGTTTGTGGGGTCAATAACATATGTAGCACGGATGATTACACGATGGAATCACGGACGTAGTCAGTCGTGCTAGCCACTGATACAAATGCCGAGAACTCGATGAAAAGCTGACGAATGGGGCACAAGACAACAGAGCTCCCAGATCAAGCACCGCTTAGGCCGCCATTTCGTGAAAACTCATGCCCAATGTTGTTTTCCTTTCATGTCGAGCCAGCGCTGGTCGAGTGCATTCGAAGACGATCGGCGAACACTTGGAAAGTCCTCCTAACGTACTTCTCTAAACCACTTTTCGTGTACTAAAAGGGATCTAAGAAATGACTTCTAATAGAACGCTTCAGGTGTACTTAAATCTACTTTTTACTTGGTTAGTACACTAAAAGTATTCTGCTATCGCACCTACTTCAAGCAAACTCGGAAAGAATACTTGTAGTAAGCAAATACTTCAAAACAGCATCCTTGTAGGATGCTTTTATTAGCCTCTTCTCAAGTTAGTATCTTATAAGTGCAAAAAGTATATTCGAAGGATAGTGGTTTTCGCTAAAGGGATTCATGCAATTTTTGACATATTCGTCCCAGATTGCTTTTATTGTGTTCCACTCAAACACTAGAAGAACGGATGGGTTACAACTTAAAAGCAGGAATTAAACCGTTCAATATTCTGGTTCGAGTTCGGGTTCTAGTTCAGTTACCTTTACATTTTGTTCCGGTTTGGTTCTGAAGGTTCAGTGTGCTTTTTGGAAATAACGGTCCGGCTTCGGGTTTTGCCAAGCGCGAACCGGTTAAAACCGCTTTCAAAAAATATTCACAGCTCCACAGTCGTTAACAAGAAAAATCAAGTTCAACACGACGTCATCAGCATTTAAAGAAAACATATGGTAACCAGAAGCCGTGCAGCGGAAGTGAGGAGAGCAAAACAAATTTATGCCTAATTTCGTTTTGTGGTCTTGAATTTGAACGCAAGCATCGTTTTATGAAAATTACGTGGTTATGCAGGTGCCTGGAAACTACAAAAATACAGTACTCAAATGAGGAAGTCAATCAGCCAGCACGCACAATGACAACTAGTTATCTAGGGTAGATAAGAAATTCGGCCGGTGAGTAGGACTGCTACTCAGGGAGTCTTTTACGGGCTCACACAGTGCTCATACACGTCACACGACCGCATGCCGTACGATGCTCGTCCATATCGAAACCGCAAACTACCGACGCTGCACGCCCGAACGGTTTGCTCGAATGACTGAGTTGAAGAGGAGATTTAAATTAAGACGGCGACGGCCAAGCGAAAGACAAAATAAACAAAACAAAAATACAACAGGCGACTTGCTGTTTCAAAAAAACGCACACTGAAAACAAAATTTCTTCACGCAGCGTCCAGGGCATTGGGCGACTGGCGACCGGCGCCGCAGTGTCGCGCTCATCGCGGCATCGCGGCTTCGCCTCTTGGCGCCTCCAGGTCTCGCCGCAGCACAACAAAGCGCCGACAGCCGGCAACTTTTTGTTTCGTTTTGATGTTTATGTTCCGTTTCTTCTTCCTTGAGGAATACTGCATAGCTCCACAGGACATAAAATACGCACATACACAGAAAGTATAGCTCTTTAGTCTTTCAGCATAGGCAGATATACTACGTTTCACTGAGATAGACGCCACGAGCTACACGAGCCAATCCATAGTTTACAGCTTGTCTCGTGACTTCGCGCTACCCGCGTCGCTCCGCCCAACAGGAAGGACACGTGACGCCCTCCGAGCTACGAATTCACTCCGGTGGCTGGTAGCGTCCTTTGCGGTTCATGGTAAGGTAAAACAGAAAGTATAGAAGTGTACGCCTCTTCACCGACGCCAATGCGTGTTGCCATAGTCTCCGCTATACGGAGAAAGCCTGGCACATCGACGACGGAGACATAGGGCGCGCGGCCGCAGGAAAAACGGAGAGGAGGCGCGCGCAGAACGGTGACCAATATGGTAGCGCAGAGCAGAAAGGGCAGATATAGTGTGCGAGCGCTTGGGTCATGAGCGGCCGCTCCCCGAACCAAGTTTGTTTTCGTGTTTTCGTCACCGCCGTTTTCGAACTATGGGAGAAACGGCTGCGGCGATTCGAAATGGCGCTGGCAACAATGCACCAAGCCGGTGGCGTCGGCAGAGTTGCCAGCGTGCCAGCGGAGTGCGTCGTCGTCGGACCATCGTATCGTGCCGCGGAAGAAACCATGCAGACTTTTGACTAAACAAAACCGACGGCCGCGACCGTCTGTTTCGCGTTCAAGGACCGTTACGGAGATTCGGGAGCAGGGAGAAACGGGGAAGGGTTCACGTTGAGTTTCTCCTCTCCAGGACTCCGAAAAGAAAAGTGTGTTTCTGCGTTTGGCCGTTCGGTCTTGTGTGGTGCTAGCAGGCAATCTCCCTTCGCTCCCGGTTCCCCGCCCCTCATTTCCCATTTACGGCGGCGAACTTTTTTCGCGACGTGCTAGGCTTTCTCCGTAAGAGGAGTCTATGGTGTTGCACATAAATGTAAAATTTACCTCCTTCTTTCATTATTTTTAGCTGTCTCCACGTCCTTTGTTTAATAAAAACTGAGCCGCTGACGCCACTGTCGTGAATATTTAATTGGCTTGGCGCCGCAACCCGCAAGAAGGCGCGGCTCACATTTCATTGCGCCAAACCACTTCCAATGAGCCGGTAACCGCCACATGTAATTACAATTCCGTTCCGGTTCGGGTTCCACATCAAGAGGTTATTTTTGGGTTACAGTTTTGTTCAGGTTTTGTTTAAAAACGGTTTTGACACCGTTTCGTGTTCGGGTTCGGTTCGACACCCTGGTCGACACCCTGGTGAAAAGCTACATGCTAATCGAAAATGATTATAACAGCCGCTTTGTCTCGCATTCGTGGCAACAAGAACACGACCTTGTTCATCTACAACTATTCAGATTTGGTTGCTTCACCGAGGGCTGGCCATTTTCATCCTCGAAGGAGCATAAGCCAGTGAGACAATCAAGCCGTCAGTCACCTCCAGCGCAATGATGCTGTTTCAAGAGCCACTTACCATGCGCTAGCGAATTGCGCCATCAGCCCGATGGTCCTAGATGATAATCGACACTGTATGCAGAAGAACCAAGCTCATTCCATTCCCACTCCATTACGGGCAAGATATGTCTAATTCCATTCCCATTCCCATCCTCCCAGCGCTGCCGGCATTCCCTTCCCAATCCATTCCGGTGTCGCGAAAATGCGGAATGATTCCCGAAGCATTCCGATTCTCGAGTGGCAACTCCGAAACAAAGATATATTGAGTGTCCCAAGTCAGCAGGCTTGACCTAAAATGGTTCGTAAAAATCGACGCCTGCACGTAGGAATCTGAACTTTTCGTCAAAGGTGTATTTCACAGGTCGGTTTTTCCTTGTAAAAGTACAAAGCTTAGCACCCTTTTTGTAAAAATTAGGGTCAACAAACTTGCCAGTGTCAAAGGAGGACGGCGACGCAGACGACCGTGTCGAGTAGAAGGGTGCCTTTGGTGCGCGTATTGATTGATGGTGTCGGGAGCTGCGTCCTAAGTTGTACCCAACCAGCGAAAAAAAGCAGTCGACACGGAGACGAAATCCGTTGGCAGCAAAAGCGCCGTCTTAATGCAAACGCGTTCTTCTCCTTTTACGTGTTGTTTTTATTGTCCGCATTTATTTTTCAACGAAATGTGCATTACAAAAAACTTCAGCCTTTCCATTCTGTTGAAGATGGAAGACCAGCGAAGCTGAACTATAGACGAATTGAAGTATTTGTGAAAAAAAAAAAACGTTCAGCCGGCGTGGCGTTCTGTCATCGCCGGGCCTAGCGCTTGCGCTCGGCTTCCCTGGCACGATCGTCGTCCATGGCGTTGGTCCGCCGGCGCCGGTGAAATCGTCGCTTCTGTTCTAGGCGGTGTTCCAGGCGAGCGATCTGCTCTTCTTTCGCCAGAGATTCGGAACCACTCGACGCAGTGGAACTCGAGGCGATAGCGGCTTTGGGGCGTTTGCGTGGCTGCTCGCGCTGCCGCGTACGTCGCCGCTCCTCGCGCTCCCACTCAGCCTTGATGCTTCGCTTTTACATTAAATAAGCTCTTTTAATTTTTTTAGCCGCCTTTCTATTGCTCCAGGCAATATATTTCTCTCACTCTTTTTTACAGATGGTACCTGCAAAGAACGTTGAAGGGCAGGTAGATGTAAGCAGATGGTTTAACGTTAGAGCTGGATAGTTTGAAAATACTGCAGAATCACCAATAAACAAACCGTATTTGGGCCCTTCTAAGCCAGATTTTTAACACCCTCGTAAGACGGAATTAAAATATTTCGAATATCTCCGGCAGCCTCCTACATAGAAGAGAAAAGGAAATAAAAATAATCCAGGCCCAAGCTATTTCAATGAATGATTGAACACTTAGCAAGAAAGACCGGTTCACAAAACATAAATATTTCGCCCTACTCCCAGATGTGTTTCGTGAATGCTGAAGCTTCTTGCATCGAATTCAACGTTTAAAGAATGTGCAATTTATATTTTGATACTGTTTATCTTGACAAAAATGAGAGAAAACGCGCCACCTTCACTCGAAATATTTCCTATGCGTAGTCGAGCAAAAAAAGAAAAAGAAACGCATTTTTTCCCGATCTGCAGTAGCGTGTGGTGATCATAGAAACCATGGTGTGACGTCATTGGAAGTACACAAGCTTCTGTGGCGCCATCCATTGGAAGTCAACAAAACCATTTCCTCTCTGCCGCTACGCTCCCCACCTTTTCCGTGGATAACCGCCTTTTGTCTTGATCGCTACCGCGACCTACGACGATAAGGGAACTCCAAAACAAAAACAAAAACGGAAACCTGTTACTTTTCGAGCCATGATTTTTGTCGGAGCAAGACAGATACATCAGGGAGAAAAGGTGCGCGTGACGCCGAGTCAGTCGTCAGAGTGATGTCACTCAAGATCAACGAATGGGAATAGACAGTTTCAGTAGACAGAACAAGATACAATAGTTTTATTTGCAACATATATCTTCTTGTACAACACGCTAACGAGCTATCGGAAGCCTCAAGGGCTTGTGTGCCTAGCTCGGCAGATCGTTTTAGTAAATTGTTCCGATACCTGCGATACCTCATAACGTTACCCGATAGCGATGCGATGCAAGTACTAAGGCGGCGGCGGAGTATCATGCATCGTTATCGGAGTCATTGGAACGATCTACTTAAACTCTTTACTGGCTCTGTCCACCTGCTCCTTCCTGTACGGTGTCTATCTTATGGCTAATTTCACAGGGCGTTTTGGAGCGCGCCGGGATCAGTTGACCAGATCCGGAATGGAGCACACGATCCGAACGGGGTCGCGCCGCCGACGGATCCCAAGTGGAACATGACAACCGCTCCGGGATCGGCGGATGCCTTCCCGTCATTCAACTACCCGGGAAACCCCTTTCCGCGGCCTCCGCGTTCGTTTCGCAGACGTTTTCGCAATCGCGGCGCTAACACGTGTTCGACGCACGAGCGGCAGGAATGGCTCAGGAACTTCTACCAAAGATTGCCGGAATGCCCGTAGCGCGGCAAAACCATCTCCTTCTTGGAAAACGAACCGGCTGTCGAGCCAAGGGATAAGCAAGCGGCCATTACGAATTCTTCAGAGGCGAGATGGGCGAGATCAGGCGAGATGCCCCGCGAGAGAGGAAGTCACGTGTGTGCGCCGAGGGCTGGCCCGGCTGGCTTCCGGTTGAATCCGCCGAAATCGTCGGCGCGACTTCTCTCAGATCCAGATTCAGATCTGGAGCGGGAGCTAATTCTAAACGACCTTTGGAACACGTCCGTCACGATCCCTATCACCTAGTGAAATAAGCTTGCTCCAGAAAAATCGATCCCGGCGCACTCCAAAACGAGCAGTAGAATTCGCCATTAGCCTCTCTCTTCCATGCTCCCGTTCGAAGTTCCTGTTAGCTGCTTCGCGCCTGCGTTGCCTGCATTCCTCCTGCACCTGGAGCACATTGAGGTGGCGTCTGCTGCCGTTCCAGATGTTAACAGGGCGGCCGATGACGCCCGAACAAAATTAGCACAGCCAAAGCCTTTACCTCCTTTCGATTTTCTTCGTCCTTGCTATTGGTTGCGCCCGATGGTTTCGTCACGAACGCATTCAAGGACCACACCCAGGTGTCCCTTGTCGAAAAGCGGGATGCAGCGGGACGTGTCGGCAAAACTCTCCGCTAAAAGTGCACGCTTTTCGCTTTTTGTTTTTTTGGTTTGGAGACACTTTAACAGAATCAGCCCTTGAGGACCACATTTCACCAGGAGTTGGGCAACGTCGCCGCTACCGCGGTTTTCCTGGAACTTGAATTTCTCCTACTTTTCCGGCAGCGTCAGTGCACGTTGTATGCCCGGCATTCGGAAATTTTCGGGTTATCACGATAATTTTTTGGGGTGTTTACTTATGGTTCTCAATAGGTGGATGTGCTTGTTGTGTACTGGGGGCTACAATAACAGCACTAGGCAAAAGCGCATCAAATTTTAGGAATTCCCTATAAAAAGGAGCCTCCGAAAAGAGCGGCTGAAAAAGGTGCACAGAGCAGGACAGAGTGGCAGGTAAACGAGTGTTTTTAGCCTTGTTCTGCGGCTTATTTTTTTGTGAAATCGAATAAACTTATCTTATCTTAAACTTATCTTGTTTCATAATTCATATCCACCCCATTGCAGGTTAGCTGAAGAGTGTAAGGTTACAGGTGAAGCCTTGCGCGGATAACAGTTTGATCATCTGCTTCTGATCCACGTCCGCAGAATTCGTATCCGGACCCGAACTGCATCTGCAATGTTCTTAAATAATTTTATCCGATTCCCATCCGCATTCGCGAACTTTGTATCCGCATCCGAATCGCGTGCACAATATTCGGAACCGCATTCCATTTTTAATCCGCGCATACATTTCACACGGTTATTATATGGGACAGTTGGTACTATATTTGCGGTGGAAAAGCGCCGACAACTACACGGACAGACAGAAAGACAACCGGACAGGGCGCACACTCAACTATAGTTTATTTGAAAAGTACACACATATATACAGCGAGGGGCATACTAATCTCACTTATCGTTGCCAGCGCCCGTTTAAAAAACTCACATTTATCCGTGGAAAGGGCTAAGGAAGTTCCGCTAATGCAATCACTGCCCCTACTTTTAATCTCGAAAGACCCGCGTAATTCCCTCGACACTTTGCTTTTATATTTGGATAGTATCTTAGTGTCGTGGTATAACGGCGCGCAAGGGCACCTGCTGCAGTGAACCGCAAGATGCCGGGACGATGCTGTCCTTGTTGACGCAGCGTACTCTCGCGCTCGGTTATTCAATCTGCTTGATGCGTGAATGACCGCGCGCGAGGGCACGCTGCGTCAACAAGGACGACGCCGTCTGGGCAACTTGCGATTCACTGGAGCAGGTGCCCTTGCGCGCCGTTATACCACAACACTAAGATACTAGCCAAATATAAAAGCAAAGTGTTGACGGAATTACGCTTGCCTTTTGAGATTAAGAGTAGGGGAGTGATTGAATTAGCGAAACTTCCTTGGCCCTTTCCATAGATATATAAGAGTTTTTGAAACGGGGGCTGAGCAAAGATGAGTGACGATTAATATGGCTGTCGGGAATATATGTGTGTACTTTTCAAATAAACTCTAGTTGAGTGTGCGCCCTGTCCTATTGCCTTTCTGTCTGTCCATGTATTTGTCGGCGCTTTTCCACCGTACATATTACATTACGAAATCAAACGTGTATAAATTTTTTTAAATTCATATATTTGGATAGTGTACTATAAACACTCTGGTTACCTTCATACAGCGAGCTCTTCGAGTCAGAGTCCGCTGAAAGTCATTATACCGTATTCTGTTTTATCGTATGTATTAAATTAGCGATCAGTCTTTCAGGGGCACTTCGCATCGCTGGAAATATCATCGCATTATGAGATCTTCTTGGGAGTCCGTGACACTCATACTCTGTCCAGAAGATGCGCTCAATAGGAAGGAAATTCTAATGACTATTTTCCTCTTTGCTCTGTAAGCCTACTTCAAGCAAACACCTATTTCATAAACATGAAAATTAACAAATTACAAGCTAAAAACATCGTCATTTTATTTAGGCCAAGCAAAAAGTGGGAGATGAAAGGTGCTCACTTACCGCAGCAAATACTCGCGTATATGTGGTGAGGCGCGACTACACAACTAGCAAATTTTCACAATAATCAATGATTACACCTCCTACCGGTTTCACTTTTAAACACGAACCCTCAACTGCCTGCTCGGAATCATAAACTCAGTTCCAACTGTCAAGAAAAAGAAAACGCTCACACACGCAACGTTTCACTTGTCGAGGTTCCTGCGTAGAAGAAACAGAATATCGTTAACATGGAGAGATTCAGATTGGTTCCCCTCTCTTAAACCAATACCCGCTAATGAGAAGTCTCCCTCCGTCGTTGTACTTGTTGCTGGGGTGGCATACAGGAACTGCGCTACACGAATGAGGTGCGGACACGTTGTTCTGGCGAAAGTTTCAGCACTCCAGAAGATTGCATTCAGTCTCCTGGATCTGACTTATAAACGGAGAAGCCACTTGCAGGCTGCTTCTATTTTCTTGTGGCTTGTACGTTTTGGGGTTTCTTCCCTAAGAATTCTTTCAGCTGTTTCCCTGCCAAACAGTAACACACTTTTCCGTGACGATTGATGCTCCTGCATTCTTTAGTTTTTCTATGGACAGCATGTTTGGCGAGATCGAACGTTTTAAAGTGGTCTTCGGTAAAATTAGAAATTTTCGTGGCGTAAAAAAAAACAGATTTTCTCCGATTGGCACCTTTAACTAAAGGGGTAGTTCGCTCCCGCAATACATTCGATGATGCACCTACATAGTATCACTTACTTATTCATTCTACACTATACGGTCGCACACGTTTATGGGCCGTCTAGGTAAAAGAAATGTAGATCCGGACCCGCGGGTATCCGCGTCCTATCCTCATCCGACCCGCAATCCGCAAAATCTGATAAATTTTTATCCGCATCCGTCAGTTTACTGCGGATATCCGCGGATGATTCGCGGGTAATCTCGGGGTATGCAGGACAGGACACGAGACATAGTGGGGCGTGCCAAAGTGTTCCGTTCTTTCGAATACCACTGAGCACTTGCTCCGCAGCGGTCTATCTTATTCAAGTTCTCCGCCCTGCTTTCCGGCAGCCGTTTTTAATACACTTTTTGTAGATGTATTTTTGTAGTTATAACTGTCATTGCGACGCCATTAGTTTTTTTTTAATTTTTATAAAGAATACTGTCAGCCTTTTCTTGAAGGCCACTACAGGAGGGTTGAATTTTGGATACAAAAAAACACAGTCCTATAGTAGTTTCAACACACGGCACAAAAAAATTTAACACATTTGTTTATGCATCCGTTCAGACTTTTTCTTATTGGTAGATACAACTGTTCTCAAAAAGACACGAAAGCAGACGTATTTGTTGAGTTTACAACAGATTGTGGAAGAGCATTCCATTCTTCAATTGTTTGTGCAAAAAATGAATATTTAGAAACATCCATTCTACCGTAGAAAGGTTGAACCGACTTGTCTTGATTTAACCTTAGTGATTGCTTAGCCCCTTCTTTCACATACAACTCAGGGTAAATTTTTAATTGCCTATAATAAAGGGGAATAACAGTTTTAGCCTCACAATCCTCCGTCTAGTTTCTAATATCTGGAGACCACACTGATTCAGCATTCTAGTCACAGAGCCTGTTCATGTATACTTACAAAGAATAACACGCACAGCCAGCTGTTGCAACTTTTCTAAGTTGTTTTGCTCTATCTTTTTATTAGGACTCCATACGACATTCGCATACTCCCAAATAGGACGTATCATTGTTTTGTAAGCAGTTAACTTTTAGTCTCCTGTAGCGTTATTTAGCTTCTGTCGCATGAAGCATTGACTCCGATATGCCGAAGAGCAAACGTTATCAATATGGGTCCACCAATGTAAGTTGTGTGAGATGGTGCCTCCAAGGTAATTGAAACTCTCCACATTACACAAGTTAACATCCCCTATGTTATTTAAAAATTCAGAACATTTTTTTTTGTTTCTTATGTTAATCTATGCCGATTTACAAAATGTATCTGCAATTTCTAGTCATCACGCCGCTGGCTTAGGATTTTCAAATTTTTGTAAAAATTCATTTTGTCTATGGTATTGTTTATAGGAGCATAAAGAAGGCAATGCTACAAAAAGCTTTACTTTAGTTGGCGTTTGAATGTGGGTACCAATATCATATTATTAATGTATATTAAAAGAACAACGGGCCCAATACAGAGTCTTGAGGGACCGCTGAGGCTATAGATAATGGCGTGGACAGGTTTCCATTAATTTCAACTCTTTGGGTTATATTTGAGAGATAGGCTTCAATCCAATTGACAGTACTAGAACATAAACCTAGTGTTTTCAATTTCCCCATTAGTGTTTTGTGGGGTACACGGTCAAATGCCTTCGAAAAATGGACGCAAATGACATCAACCTGCTGCTTATTGTTTACGGCGAAAGAAAAGTCATGAAACATCTTTACAAAGTGGGTTACGGTTACAAGGCCGGGCCCAAAACGATGCTTGAAGGGTACACATTCGTTCATCTCCTACAAAAGTAAATATGTATTTTGAAATAATGTGATACATTACTTTAAAGCGAACACTTGTCAATAATATGGGCCTGTAGTTATGTATCCTGAGGCGGCTTCCGTCTTTGAATACCGGAAAAACACTGGCAGATAGCCATTCTTGTGGGAAAGCGCACGCCTGTAATGATGTGTTAAAGATAATTTCGAGATAGTGAGATAGCCACTCCGCATATCTTTTTAGAGACGCCTTTGATATTTTATCGGGGCCTTATGATTTTTTCAGAATAAAGGGATAACAACTTTGCGATGATCCCCGGTTGGGTTATCACCATGCCTGGTTTGCTTTTTCCGGTATTGTAACCTGGTGATCTTACGCAGAATTGAACCCTGGGCTAAAAAAACTGATAGAAGGAAAAACAATTAAAATGCTCGGCCATCTCCGCATTGTTCGTAAAAACCACATCACTGTCAACAGCTTGTTCGATCGGTTCCTTTCGCCGTCTTTAAAAACGCCAAGACTTATCGGGGGCAGTTTCATAATGCTCGAAGAGTTATTGAAAAAAAACATTTTAGACTTCTTTTGGTGTCGTTTTAACTTGTTTTTTAATCGCGCTCACGGTTTGCTTACTATGTTTTTAATGCCTTTTGATTTGACGTTTTAAGTGAGTGATTACGCGCGTTATTCAAGAATTTGTACGATAGACACTTTTTTTTTGTTAGGAACGTAGTGATCAATACAGAACTAAATAGTCGTTTTAAAACAATTCCAGAGCTCGTCGACTCTACCAGTAGTGGCGGTTTGCTCGATTGTTTCCAGTGATGTCTCTAAGTAATCCAAAAGGCTTGTATCGTCCGCGCCATTAAAATCTTTGACAACTATGGGTGTGGAAGCCTGGCAGTGGCCATCTTGTGGTCAGGGGTTGTGAATAAGACCATTTTCTGATCTGAAATCTCTTAAACAACTGATACTTCGTATTCTGCTTTAGTATCTGTAATAACGACTAAATCTAGTAGTGACTGGGATTAATCAGCGATTTTGCTGCAGTCTTTAACTATTTGGTTAACATTCTGATTATCGAGCATTTATTCTCCGTTGAAAACATCAGTGTTACCAGCTACCAGTAAATCCCAGCTCACATGTGCAAATCAAAGTCTCCAGTTAGAGTTACCCTGATGTCACCATTTACATGTTTGCAAAGAAACTAAGTCAAGCAGTCTAAAAATTCAACTGGCGCCTTTGGCGGCCTAGAGACTACCCCAAGAAGAAATTCAGGATTGCAATAAGATATTCGGCACCAAACAGACTCTTCACACTCGCACTCAAGTTTCACAGAAATAATCTCATTTCTCAGAGCATCTGCGACGCCTGAACATCTACTGATTCCATCGCGCCTTGTTGGTTTATAATCAGGATGAACAATGCAGTCGCTTGTAATGTCGGAAGTAAGCCATGTCTCTGTAATTGCGACCAAGTTGGGACAGAGAGAAAGGAACACATATTCCTGAGTGTCTACTTTATTAACCGCACTTCGCGCATTTAGGTTTATAACTCAGTTCAGGAAGGTAGTTTCTTCCTTGTCTTGAGTGGAGTCAGTCACGGACTTAAGTTCTGGGTTATAAAGAACGTCGCTGCTTTAATTTGGTGATCACACACAATTGTCCTGAGATTATCATCCAGTAGACAAACTTTTTCGCCCCTTGTTTTGTTTGATGCTGCGCTTTTTTAAAGCTGTTTTCTTATCTCTACTGTTTCTTTTGCGTAGTCAATGCTTATGCTGATTTTTTTCTTTTTAATCTTTAGCTGGTTTTCGCAATTTGATTTTTTTCGTTGTAGTTCAATAACTTCATGATTACAGGTCTCTTTGCCTCATCACGCTTTCGTCCAAGTTGGTGACTTCGTTTGATGGCAGCTACAGTGACGCCGAGAACTTTCTCGAATACTTCTTTCGTTAAGGTTTGCTTCAGCACCTCGGTGATTTCATTATCTTGCTGGGGGAAGCAAAATATTAAAAGGTAACTTTTTCTGCTTCTGTTTTCCAAGTCGATAAGTTTATCATTTTGTTGGGTTACTGTTCGTTCTTGGATCGCACCAGACTTCTTCAGACTCTCAAATTTGACCATTTCGTTTCAATAGTCGTCAGTGCTTTTTCCATCCTAGCAATCTCGGCGTTAATGTCGGTAATTTCTGGTTTAGGTCTAACTTGACCGGTCTTCAGCTCTTGAAGTTGTTTACTCATATCGCCTTGGTTGTCTAGGATATTTTGCGAAGTAGTTTGTTTATCTGTTGTACGTTGGTCAGACTGAACGTCTCAAGACGGCTGAAGCAACATTAACACACTCCAACAGGTCCACAAAACGGCACAACACTTTTGGGGGCACGGCACTACCACTAGAAATCTGCAGTCACTTCTACAACAATAGTGGTCGCATGATAAAGTAACCTGCAGTATCAATTGCAGAATGTTAGCCATGCCGACCGTTTGGTGAGTGCTGAGCCATTTGACGTTGGTCGGGTCCTGTCGCTCCTTTTCTAGGATAGTGGCGAGTGACGTGGAAGATCCCTGATGAATATTTAACCAGTCACAGTTGGCAATGACGTGGTCGTGTCCGGTGCTATCCTCGCGTACAAAGAACGGCGTGTTCGGTTACGCCGTGGCTAGTATCGGTGCTACCTGCATGATAAATTGCATAAAGTTAGCCATGCCGGGCGTTCGGTGAGTGCCGAGCATATTTCAAGCACAACTGGGCTTCAAAAACGAGAACAATCACAAAAAAGCAGTGGCTCTCGATATGCATCATTTGAAATGAAACCCATGTTTTGCAAAGTAGGCTTTATTTTGTTTCATTCAAAGTGTGAAAACACCACATAATACAATTTAGACGTGCAACTCCCACCGCCAAAGAGGCCGCGAAGAAACCTCACCAACGTTGTGGTGCCCAATTATGCCACAACCTGATGTTAGCTGGCGTTACTGATCCCTTCTGCATTAACAACATTAATCAAGATCGCAGAAAAAATCTTCCACCATCGGGCGACTGTTGGCGTTCGGAGCTTGCGAGAACAAAATAATTTGAATAGAAATTTTCCACTAAAACTCAACTCCACTAGACGTTTTACAGCCAAGCTGATATGTGCTAGAATCTGGAAAAAATGCGTCCATGGATTTTAACAAAAGCTCCCGTTTAATCGGCGCTACTTAGTACCGACTGGTCATGGCAAGTATAAATTAAAAGAGGCGGCAACGCGCGTGAGACAGCCTACCTTGACATTATAAGATAGTGAGGTCCTGATCCCGTGTTATCATCTACGATCACCGACTTATCTCAGCTAAGAGTGCGCTGTGAAATGTCTGAGGACAGAACGCGCCGATGTAACCTTCTTTTCCTTCGCTTCCACGATGCTAAAAGAGACTTGGGCTCTTTATCAGTATCACTGATAAAGAGCCCAATTCGCTGTAAAACCTAAAATAGTCATATACCAACACGTATACGTAAACCAACATTCATACATATACCAACGACCAACAACAGAACGTATATCGAACTCACGTTTAGCAAGAACGTATCCTATGTCAAAAACAACAAATTGCGGTTTACCATAGTGAACATAAGGCAATGATCACTTCAGCCACTAAGAATTAAATAAAGTCAATTAAACAACCAAGTCGTGTACGTGTCTTCATTGCGATCATATGTAAATTGTATGTATCGTATAATGCAATGAAATTTAAAACAAAAGAAACTGCAACCGCGCAAAATTTCCGCTTGGTAGAATAGTAATTGATAGTATACTACAAGATCTGGCAAAATATTTTGGCTAGTAATTCATATGACATCTTCTGGAGGGGAGTTAAAGATGCTTCTACCTTGGAAAAAAATGTATATTAAAAACTCGCGCTCTGCTTGTTACACGCTTGTTTCAACAACCGCCACTGAGGGGAAATATTATTTCGTCAGGATCCAGGAGGCGATAGCAGGGAGTCCTCTCTCGCATGCGCATATGCTGCGAAAAATGCTGGAGCCAAACAAATTATGATAATTTTTATCATATCGGCGTGACTTGCGCATGAAAGGGAACTGTACCTACCTGAATGAATGCAAATATTTTTTATGTGGCTAGTCGCAAGTATTGAGCTCTATTACAAATTTAGGAAGGCGGCAGAAAAAATAAGTAGAAGAGGTAAAAAAGGACAAGAAAGGGAGAAACAAAATCATTCGCCTACAATGTTTTGTGATAGTGTCACTTCTCACCATCTCCCCTCAGCCTCCGTGGCTCAACTGGTTAGCGCGTTCGGCAGTTAACCGAATGGTTGGTAGTTCGAGTCCACGAGGTGGCGAATCTTTGTTTTTGCCTTGATTTTCATCTGACTGTACCTCATCATATTGCTGCAGGAATCATGTTTTTCCTCCACAGTATTGCGTAAATGCGGTTTTCTTCGCACGCTTCTACAAAGTATGTCGTTCACTTATCACCACAAGTTTTTTTGTTATTATACGAAGGGGATTTGTGGTATATTAACCTGCATTAAGGTATAGGGACGTACTTTTTCTTTTGTTTCTTCAATTTCAGGTTTATTGTACACATACTATTCTACTTGAAAATAAAACAAAAGGCTTTCAGGACCCTACAAAATATTTGATATATCTCTTTATTTTCCCTAAATACTCCGTAAAAATCTCAAACAAAGAGGTATATCAAGACGTGACTTGGTGAAAGAGTTTACTGTATTGGCAACCGCATATAGCGCACATTAATAACACACACTTTAAATACACAATAGCAAACACTTCCGGCTCCACAGTCCTTGAGAATAAGCAAAACGAAATCACAAAGTTAAAAACAAATAAATTCTACGCAATATAAAAAAAAAATGATGAACGACGGTTTTTCGGTGATTGTGCATACGTTTATGGTGTTTTTGAGACATCTATTTAATCAGAATGGTACAATGCGACGTAGATATTTTTAACTGTAGCTCATGCGAAACCGATGGAAGGCCCAGCTTTCTATGCTGCGGTTAGCTATAAAATCTTTTATACCTTACCAGTTGAGATATAACAAGCACACTCTTACGAGAGTTATCAATGAAAGACACAAATAAATTAGTTCGACGATACTCGTACGGCTGGCCTCCAAGAACTATTTATTATTCTTAATGCCAAAATAACGTAAAATTTTGTGACCTATGGCGCTAGTCTCAAAAAAAGCTACTTGCACCGTAAAACGCAGCCTCAGTACTACAATCACCAATCAAAACGCTGTCCAGACGGAAAGTAGTTTTTGAACATGAACCCAGTACACACATACCGCCCAAACAAAACATGAATAATGCGCTAAACTAACCACCACCGTTGCCATATGAGAAAGTGATCGCAAAACCAAACTCTCCTTGAAATTTCAGCAAGATTTAATCGGACACCGAAATTCACATAAAAACCGCATAAAATATGTCAAACATACATACTGAGAATATATATTTCACGAAGAACGTAAGCTAACCTAATCCGCTTTAGGTATTTCTGAAGAGAGCTCAACGACAGAAAGCTACCGTTAACGAAGGTGGATCCGTGTAGAGTGTATCTGACAGTGCTCGTTGCAAAATCCGCTCAAAAGAGAGAGAACTGAAGAAAAAAAAACGTTTGCGCATAGTTAATGCACTGCAAAGAATAGTTCTTCCCACATTGGGTTGTCGGGGAAAGAAAACAATTTCTCTCGCCTAAAATAAAAAAATAAGGGACCTTAAAAGCAAGAACAAATGAGTTGTCGATATCGGACGGTTTGGAAAGCCATCCATTGGCTGGGTTACATTTATGCAACCAATTATGTTTGTGTCTGGATTCTCCAATCTGCGGCTTTAAGCATAACCGTAGCGGTGGCTTACACCACCAAGCTCTGGCTACTGTTGCGCACCTTCGGCAACGTTTTGATTAAAAGGGTAGCGAAGCATTATTCACTATATTTTACCAGAATTTGTCAGGCCACGTGTAGTAGTTCACATGCACGGACATTCTGCGATCAAGCATTTTATTTCCGAACTCTGGTTACAATTTTCACCATCTCAAAACACTCATAACCACGAGTCTGTAACTTTAGGTACTGAAATGCACGTACATAAAAACAAACACTTCGTTTTATCTCAGATCGGTGTAAGGTTCCAATTATACTTAAATGGAACAAGTGCTAATTGCCTACTACTGGCATTAATTTGCTTTTGTTCTGCATTCACCTACAGGCTTTCGTCCTAACGATGAGTTCTGCCTTCTCTTTGCCTATTGCATCTATTATATATCCTCGGCTCCTGCAAATATGCCCGAGTGCTACTATGCTTTGGTTTAGTATTTTTTTTACTTTATAATTATGTACTTCAGTGCTTCAGCTAAGTGTGAGTGTGACTATCCATATGAGTCAGCGATATTTGTGGGAAATTTTGGGGGGCGGGGGTTGTTGGACTGGCGGTAATTTTGCCATATCGGCTAAACCTCCGGACAGTTTGGCAACACTGCCTTGCGGCTGCAGGCTAGCGCCAAAAAAACAAACAAGGACAACAGAAAGAATTGAACGAAACGATGCGCTTAGCTGACAAATTGGGGGGGGGGGGATTCCTCCGGGTATGACGGAATACACTGTTAGCAAGAATAACACGCTCAGACGTGCAAACCGTTGTCCCATAGCGGACACGTCGAAACGTGTTCGTTTTACACGCAGCCATGTGTGTTATTCGTCTACACGAGGTGCCGTGTAAACTTAACACGATGCACCGTGTCTGCCTTGCCCAACACACGTTTCAGCGTGTTGCTTATGAAACATGGCGGCCAGCAACCGAGAGCAGGCGAGAGACGAGCCCAGCAAGCCGCGCTCCTTTCCGCCCAATTGAGAGCACACTGGACGCGTCTGTTCTCGTTCGATGTATTTTATACACAGTAAACAGTCTCCCAGCGTGCAAATGTAAACGAGCAAAGGTTACGTACGTGCGTCGCCGGCGGTCGGCGGCGTCAATACCTACGACGGAGCCACTAGACAAAAAAAGAACAAAGAATGCCGAACTTACATAGATAAATAACTCACTATTTGGAATCAGGTGGCAACTTACGCCACCTAGCGAGATTTCTAGCAGCCTATAAAAATAAAGAGTCTACCAAGACGCTGCGAACGATCACGAGTAGTCACCTACCCACATATATCACCGACAACACAGACAACATGAGTAGCACGTATAACACAACACTGACATATCCACTAACACATCACACACAGCACCCGACACTTCCTACTTAATGTTCTTTCTCCTCGCGGCATATATAAGCTTGACATGTGCGGGTGAGCCCTTTGGTCGCTGACCGTTACAGATTTATGGAAGAAGACACAAAACACGGCGCAATGAACAGCCGTATGTAAGAACTGTTTACATTTCAAAAGTATGGAGGCAAAATCTATAATGTTAGTCCGTTGCAAAAGATAACGATGTATTAACAATAAATCTTAAACCGGTCGTGAAGAAGTTCAAATTTTTGTCATTTTCATGCTAGACCAGTGTTATGAGCAGTCCGACTAGCTTGAATCAGATAAAAAACACAGATTACTGGGATTTTATCATTATGTAATAATAATAAATAGAAATGATCCTTGTGCAAAGCATTTTTTATACATTCTTGTGAAGGACATCCGCGCAACACTTCACTTCAGGTGGTTGCAGTACGGGAGCAGACGCCTTCACTTTTGGGGCGTTTTGATGCAGTTTGTTGTCGTATGTCGTGTCGGTGTTGAGTGGAGCGGTGGAGCTCGGGAGTTTGTGACCAGTGTTTTTCGTGATCACTGGTGCGGCACTGATGCGTCTTTTTTTTACACCGCCACCACCCCGAAATTTGAAGATTCACGGGCCCGTAACACTGCATTATGCTGGATCGCGAGCTCTTCTCTGCTGACGTCGTTTTCCTGGTACCACTCGTGGATACTGCAAGCGTTTAAACAGTGCGCACCGTCTCGCCTACATCCCCGGTGACGTACTCGACCTGTTGAAACATATTGCTTCCGTCATTTTGGAGTACGCAAGGCAGTTATCTCGTTGCTCTGGTTTCGGTTATAAAAGCAAGGCAAAACGCTCGTAGTTCCCGCCCTCAATACACGTTGGGCATCTTCCACACATTGACTCCGGATAACTGGATGAACGAGGATTTACATTTACTTCAAAGGTCACTCTCGTCGCTTCCTCACCGTTGAGCAGCAGGATCAGCTGGCGACACGCCGCGGATGAAAGGCTTGAGCATCAACAGCCCAAGTGCACTCGGTGCCGATGCGGGCGATGCGGGTTTCTGTCAACCGGTAGGCTAGCACAAAACGTGACCGTTCCAGCTCTTCGTCATGATACGGTGTTGCAGAAAGCAGTGTAAAACACAACTACACGGACCACCGAAGCAAACGCACTGTTATCGTAAATCTTGGCTTGTGATTGCGCCTTTGTAGATCATCTTATTCGTTTTGCTGGAGAGACGCAAACGACGGGCGTAACAAAATCGCTTGCATATTCCGCATACCTCGCAAAAGCATTTACCCAGACACCTTGCGATAAGCGCACCGTCCTGACTTCCCCTGCCTTTTACCTGCTTTAGAGCAGTTTGTACCTGCTAGTAGGTATGCCTACTGAAACTGATACTTTAGAAACTAGGGGCAGTGCCAGAGAGAAAAGAGACGAAATTGGGAAAGCTTGCTCGCTCTTTCCGACTTCTCAACTCTCAAGTGATTGTACCATAATAAATGCACCAACGCCTCTTACCAAAATTAAGAAAAAGCACTATGTTCACTACAATAAGAATGGTCTCAGTTCATGCATATGTGGGCAGGTAGGAAATCTTGCCCTAATTTATTCACACCGCATGAAGTGCGCAACAAACTCACACGAGATTTACAGGAAAATATCAGTGGTGACTTAAGTTTCCTAAAATTCTGCATAACCGGTCGTTTGCAGGACCGAATCATCCAATCGAGCGGTGTGCGTCACTGTGCAAACACGTCGCTGTGCAAACGCAGTCCAACACGAAGCATAAAAACGGCAGATTTAGGACAACCATCCGGAGTCTATTGCTTAATTAAAACGACGTAATTTTGTTGAAAACACCCGCAGCTTTTTACTCACGCTATCCGTCGGGATACTTCCATATTTTGAAACGGAACTAAGGAAGATTTACTTTAAAAAACACTCGCTGCGTCCTCCCGGACCAGCTGGACCGGATCAGCTGACGACGACCCCACAACAACCAATTTGCGCTCTGTGTTATTGTGGGTTTCTACCTTCAAGCACCGCACCATACACCATGAACGTTTCAGCTCTTTTTCACATCGCCGTGTTGCACCAAACAGAACGAGATCGCCGAAGTCAACGCAGCGCTGTCGTGAACCTTGGCTTGTTGTTGCGCACTCGTGGACCCTGTGACTCTCTTCGCTTTCCAAGCACACACGACGATAACGAATGATACTTTCCGTCTCCCGGGAATATCACAGGGCACTTCTCCGGTCACGTATTCGCTACATGTGCTCGCAAACCAAGGAGCCTCCCCATTCCCGTCAAACCGAAACAATACCGCCGCCATGTTAAACGTGCGTTGCTGCGAGAGTTTCTCCGACCAAACAAAAACAACGAAAGCAAACCGGCTCTCGCTTCCAGCGTACATCGGCGTTGCACCGTGGCCAGATTTTTTCTGTCCGCTCTACCTTAAAGATAACCTACAGATGCAGCAACACTGGCCACCACGGAGCGCCATAAATTCTGAGGAGGTTGCATGGGAAGCGGCGGCACCTTCGCTTGCAGTTGAAGGGTTGAAGCCAAAACGAAACCAACTGCAATGTCACGTGTTCAGATCGACGGCACGCTTTTTATATCTATTTTAACTGTTCAGAACGAGTAATTACACCCATAACCTTATTTGTGGTGAGTAAGAAACTATTATCAAGACCACTAAAATAAATACAAACCTCGGCGACAAAGAGAAGCCGCATTGCCATCGACCAGAAAAAATGGCCGCGAGCACCGTAAGCGCCGAAAGCGCGGGGTTCGCCCCGTCTCGCGACATGCCGTAATTCCATTTGGTGCCTATCTGTCTCCGAGACATGTTTTCCACGGCATTTATTTTCACGGACCTTTCTAGGTGTGTCCCCAAGCATTCCGATGCTTCGATAGCCGGCAATGCTGCGGTCGTCGCCGGGGCTGCTGCGTGTTTTCGAGGTCGGCTACACGGCTATGCGTGAATAACCGAACCAAAACACGTTTTTTACAACCTTGCATGATTTTTGAACGAATTACCCATTACTCAACGTGTAATTTTATGGTAATTTGTGTAAATAGCGTGTTTTTCACCCCAAATATTCACTAAATACACGGGACTTGCTAACAGTGTAGGCCACCAAACCTGGTGACGCTGCATGAGGCGGATTATAGGGAGAGTTCGACGTTTTGATTGGGCGGCAAAAATACACAGTATGCAGCAGGTTCGTGCAAAAGTTGGGTTTAATCTGTATTTGATATTTTTATTCCGCGATATGTATTCCCGCGGTGTCAGATTTCTTGGGAGTACTTAATTTCTGGAACCAAAAAAGCAACAAAAAATTACAGCGTCTCCACTAAAATAATTAGAGCTGCCTCGACTATATGATTGAACGCCGCTCGTGCACCTCGCACTCATGGGCCTACAAATTGCATCGCCTCCTGTTACCAAAAATACGTACGGCAGCCTCTGGTTTTTACAGGCTATACGTATTTTGAACAACCGAAGAGCTAATTTCCAGCTGGTACATATTGTACGTTCTTCTGTTAAACATTTCGAGCACTCGCTAACTAGTCCTACTACATATATAGTTTGATATATAACGAGTAAAAGTGCTATTTGTCCTTTATTTTTAATCGTTTCATTTATCTCGAGTTATTTATTGGCTGCTATTTTTTATAAAACAAACAAACAAAGAAGGGAAATAAACTAAACGTCCTTGTTTAGGTAAACTAACAACCCTGTTAAAACTTTCAAGCAACAATCTTACTTGCCTTCGCAAGCGGCATGAAATATCTTCGTTGAAACGAACGAATCAACAGTGTCCAATGAAACTTTTTCAGGCGTCCGTCAACCAGCTGGCAGTCGTTTTCTTTTGGAGACTTTTGGACACTTTGTACACTTTGCCTCCTGCGTGAAGCTTACGATTTGACCCGAGAGCACGCCGTATGTTGACGCAGCCCCTCCTGTCCAGTGCAGGCTAAATGTGCATGCCGGTAAAATGGCGTGTTCGGTGAAAACTTCAAGAGCGCACGCGTTTCTGAAAAAAATGTAATGGACACCCTCCTACGATACTTTGGCTAGAGGCAATCTCTTGAGCGGCATTGTGATGCAGCTCATTTGAAAGGCAACACACAAAACGAAATGAAAATTCACCACCGGGTGGACTCGAAACACCAACCGTTCGGTGAACAGCCGAACGCGCTAACCGATTGCGC
>JAZHYW010000455.1:0-47058 GCA_037355805.1 Ixodes ricinus
CCTCTATTTTTTCCTGACAGAAACAACAATATTGCAGAGGCTTTGTTCAGTGAGTCCAGTCGTGCAGTCGCCCCAGGGAATTAAAGGAACGAACGATCGGACCGCCAGAGAAAACGCGCGAAATCGGTATTGTAATCGCTTTTAATTCCATTCACTTCCCTCTATTTTTTCTGACAGAAACAACAATATTGCAGAGGCTTTGTTCGTGAGGTCAGTCGTGCAGTCGCCCCAAGGGAATGAGGAACGAACGTCGGACCGCCAGAGAAAACGCGCGAAATCGGTGTTGTAATCGCTTTTAATTCCATTCACTTCCCCTCTATTTTTCCTGACAGAAACAACAATATTGCAGAGGCTTTGTTCGTGAGGTCAGTCGTGCAGTCGCCCCAGGGAATTAAGGAACAGAGACGTCGGACCGCCAGAGAAAACGCGCAGAAATCGGTATTGTAATCGCTTTTAATTCCATTCACTTCCCCTCTATTTTCCTGACAGAAACAACAATATTGCAGAGGCTTTGTTCGTGAGGTCAGTCGTGCAGTCGCCCCAGGGAATGAGGAACCGAACGTCGGACCGCCAGAGAAAACGCGCGAAATCGGTATTGTAATCGCTTTAATTCCATTCACTCCCATCTATTTTTTCCTGACAGAAACAACAATATTGCAGAGGCTTTGTATCGTGAGGTCAGTCGTGCAGTCGCCCCAGGGAATGAGGAACGAACGATGCGGACCGCCAGAGAAAACGCGCGAAATCGGTATTGTAATCGCTTTTAATTCCATTCACTTCCCCTCTATTTTTCCTGACAGAAACAACAATATTGCAGAGGCTTTGTTCGTGAGGTCAGTCGTGCAGTCGCCCCAGGGAATTAGGAACAGAACGTCGGACCGCCAGAGAAAACGCGCGAAATCGGTATTGTAATCGCTTTTAATTCCATTCACTTCCCCTCTATTTTTCCTGACAGAAACAACAATATTGCAGAGGCTTTGTTCGTGAGGTCAGTCGTGCAGTCGCCCCCAGGGAATTAGGAACGAACGTCGGACCGCCAGAGAAAACGCGCGAAATCGGTATTGTAATCGCTTTTAATTCCATTCACTTCCCCTCTATTTTTCCTGACAGAAACAACAATATTGCAGAGGCTTTGTTCGTGAGGTCAGTCGTGCAGTCGCCCCAGGGAATTAGGAACGAACGTCGGACCGCCAGAGAAAACGCGCGAAATCGGTATTGTAATCGCTTTTAATTCCATTCACTTCCCCTCTATTTTTCCTGACAGAAACAACAATATTGCAGAGGCTTTGTTCGTGAGGTCAGTCGTGCAGTCGCCCCCAGGGAATTAGGAACGAACGTCGGACCGCCAGAGAAAACGCGCGAAATCGGTATTGTAATCGCTTTTAATTCCATTCACTTCCCCTCTATTTTTTCCTGACAGAAACAACAATATTGCAGAGGCTTTGTTCGTGAGGTCAGTCGTGCAGTCGCCCCCAGGGAATTAGGAACGAACGTCGGACCGCCAGAGAAAACGCGCGAAATCGGTATTGTAATCGCTTTTAATTCCATTCACTTCCCCTCTATTTTTTTCCTGACAGAAACAACAATATTGCAGAGGCTTTGTTCGTGAGGTCAGTCGTGCAGTCGCCCCCAGGGAATTAGGGAACGAACGATCGGACCGCCAGAGAAAACGCGCGAAATCGGTATTGTAATCGCTTTTAATTCCATTCACTTCCCCTCTATTTTTTCCTGACAGAAACAACAATATTGCAGAGGCTTTGTTCGTGAGGTCAGTCGTGCAGTCGCCCCCAGGGAATTAGGAACGAGACGATCGGACCGCCAGAGAAAACGCGCGAAATCGGTATTGTAATCGCTTTTTAATTCCATTCACTTCCCTCTATTTTTCCTGACAGAAACAACAATATTGCAGAGGCTTTGTTCGTGAGGTCAGTCGTGCAGTCGCCCCCAGGGAATTGGGAACGAACGTCGGACCGCCAGAGAAAACGCGCGAAATCGGTATTGTAATCGCTTTTAATTCCATTCACTTCCCCTCTATTTTTCCTGACAGAAACAACAATATTGCAGAGGCTTTGTTCGTGAGGTCAGTCGTGCAGTCGCCCCCAGGGAATTAGGAACGAACGTCGGACCGCCAGAGAAAACGCGCGAAATCGGTATTGTAATCGCTTTTAATTCCATTCACTTCCCCTCTATTTTTCCTGGCAGAAACAACAATATTGCAGAGGCTTTGTTCGTGAGGTCAGTCGTGCAGTCGCCCCAGGGAATTAGGAACGAACGTCGGACCGCCAGAGAAAACGCGCGAAATCGGTATTGTAATCGCTTTTAATTCCATTCACATCCCCTCTATTTTTCCCTGACAGAAACAACAATATTGCAAAGGCTTTGTTCGTGATGTCCGTCGTGCAGTCGCCCCCGGGAATTAGGAACGAACGTCGGACCGCCAGAGAAAACGCGCGAAATCGGTATTGTAATCGCTTTTAATTCCATTCACTTCCCCTCTATTTTTTCCTGACAGAAACAACAATATTGCAGAGGCTTTGTTCGTGAGGTCAGTCGTGCAGTCACCCCCAGGAATTAGGAACGAACGTCGGACCGCCAGAGAAAACGCGCGAAATCGGTATTGTAATCGCTTTTAATTCCATTCACTTCCCCTCTATTTTTTCCTGACAGAAACAACAATATTGCAGAGGCTTTGTTCGTGAGGTCAGTCGTGCGTCGCCCCCAGGGAATTAGGAACGAACGTCGGACCGCCAGAAAACGCGCGAAATCAGTATTGTCATCGCTTTTAATTCCATTCACGTCCCCTCTATTTTTTCCTGACAGAAACAACAATATTGCAGAGGCTTTGTTCGTGAGGTCAGTCGTGCAGTCGCCCCCAGGGAATTAGGAACGAACGTCGGACCGCCAGAAAAACGCGCGAAATCGGTATTGTGATAACGTTAATTCCATTCACACTCCCCTCTATTTTTTCCTGACAGAAACAACAATATTGCAGAGGCTTTGTTCGTGAGGTCAGTCGTGCAATCGCCCCAGGAATTAGGAACGAACGTCGGACCGCCAAGAAAACGCGCGGAATCGGTATTGTAATCGCTTTTAATTCCATTCACATCCCCTCTATTTTTCCTAACAGAAACAACAATATTGCAGAGGCTTTGTTCGTGAGGTCAGTCGTGCAGTCGCCCCCAGGGAATTAGGAACGAACGTCGGACCGCCAGAGAAAACGCGCGAAATCGGTATTGTAATCGCTTTTAATTCCATTCACATCCCCTCTATTTTTCCTGACAGAAACAACAATATTGCAGAGGCTTTGTTCGTGAGGTCAGTCGTGCAGTCGCCCCAGGGAATTAGGAACGAACGTCGGACCGCCAGAAAACGCGCGAAATCGGTATTGTAATCGCTTTAATTCCATTCACATCCTCTATTTTTCCTGAGCGAAACAACAATATTGCAGAGGCTTTTGTTCGTGAGGTCCGTCGTGCGGTCGCCCCCAGGGAATTGGAACGAACGAGGGAACGCCAGAGAAGACGCGCGAAATCTGGCCATTGTAATCGCTTTTAATTGCATTCACTTCCCCTCTATTTTTTTCCTGACAGAAACAACAATATTGCAGAGGCTTTGTTCGTGAGGTCCGTCGTGCGAGTCGCCCCCGGGGAATTAGGAACGAACGTCGGACCGCCAGAGAAAACGCGCGAAATCGGTGTTGCAATCGCTTTTAATTCCATTCACTTCCCCTCTATTTTTCCTGACAGAAACAACAATATTGCAGAGGCTTTGTTCGTGGGGTCAGTCGATGCAGTCGCCCCCAGGGAATTAGGAACGAACGTCGGACCGCCAGAGAAAACGCGCGAAATCGGTATTGCAATCGCTTTTTAATTCCATTCCCTTCCCCTCTACTTTTTCCTGACAGAAACAACAATATTGCCAGAGGCTTTGTTCGTGAGGTCCAGTCGTGCGAAGTCGCCCCCAGGGAATTAGGAACGAACGTCGGGCCGCCAGAGAAAACGCGCGAAATCGGTATTGTAATCGCTTTTAATTCCATTCACATCCCTCTCCTTTTTTCCTGACAGAAACAGCAGCCTTACGCAGAGGCTTTGTTCGTGATGTCCGTCGTGCGAAATCGCCCCGAGGGAATTGAGGAACGAACGTCGGACCGCCAGAGAAAACGCGCGAAATCCGGTATTGTAATCGCTTTTAATTCCACTCACATCCCCTCTATTTTTTCCTGACAGCTGCAACAATATTGCAGAGGCTTTGTTCCGTTGATGTCCGTCGTTGCGGTCGATCGCCCCGGGAATTAGGAACGAACGTCGGACCGCCAGAGAAAACGCGCGAAATCGGTATTCGTGATCAGCTTTTAATTCCACTCACATCCCCTCTATTTTTCCCTGACAGAAACAACAATATTGCAGAGGCTTTGTTCGTGAGGTCCGTCGTGCATGTCGCCCCCAGGGAAGTGCAGGAACGAACGTCGGACCGCCAGGAAAACGCGCGAAATCCGGTATTGTAATCGCTCTTAATTCCACTCACATCCCCTCTATTTTTTTCCTGACAGAAACAACAATATTGCAGAGGCTTTGTTCGTGAGGTCGGTCAGTGCAGTCGCCCCCAGGGAATTAGGAACGAACGTCGCGACCGCCAGAGAAAACGCGCGAAATCGGTGTTGTAATCGGCTTTTAATTCCATTCACATCCCCTCTATTTTTCCTGACAGAAGCAACCAATATTGCAGGGGCTTTGTTCGTGAGGTCCGGTCGTGCAGTCGCCCCCCAGGGAGTTAGGAACGAACGTCGGACCGCCAGAAAACGCGCAGAAATCGGTATTGTAATCGCTTTTTAGTTCACACTCACATCCCCTCTATTTTTTCCTGACAGAAACAACAATATTGCAGAGGCTTTGTTCGTGAGGTCCGTCGTGCGGTCGCCCCCAGGGAAGTGGGAACGAACGTCGGACCGCCAGAGAAAACGCGCGAAATCGGTATTGTAATCGCTTTCGAATTCCACTCACATCCCCTCTATTTTTCCTGACAGATAAGCAACAATATTGCAGAGGCTTTGTTCGTGGGGTCGAGTCGTGCAGTCGCCCCCGGGGAATTAGGAACTGCGACGATCGGACCGCCGGAAAACGCGCAGATAATCGGTATTGCAATAACGCTTTTAAATTCCATTCACATCCCCTCTATTTTTTTCCTGACAGAAACAACAATATTGCAGAGGCTTTGTTGTTCGTGAGGTCCCGGTCGTTCCGATCGCCCCCAGGGAATTAGGAACGGAACGTCGGACCGCCAGAGAAAACGCGCGGAAATCGGTGACTGTAATCGCTGTTAATTCCATTCACATCCCCTCTATTTTCCTGACAGAAACAACAATATTGCAGAGGCTTTGTTCGTGAGGTCAGGTGGTGCAGTCGCCCGAGGGAATTAGGAACGAACGTCGGACCGCCAGAGAAAACGCGCGAAATCGGTATTGTAATCGCTGTGTTAATTCCGCTACATCCCCTCTACTTTTTTCCTGACAGAAACAACAATATTGCAGAGGCTTTGTTCGTGAGGTCAGTCACGTGCAGTCGCCCCCAGGGAGTTAGGAACGGGCGTCGGACCGCCAGAGAAAACGCAGAAATCGGTATTGTAATCGCTTTTAATTCCATTCACATCCCCTCTCGTTTTCCTGACAGAAACAACAATATTGCCAGAGCTTTGTTCGTGATGTCCGTCGTGCGAATCGCCCCCCCAGGAATTAAGACGGAACGTCGGACCGCCAGAGAAAACGCGAAAATCAGTATCGTAATCGCTTTAATTCCCACTCACATCCTGTTTTTCCTGACAGAAACAACAATATTGCGAGGCTTTGTTCAGTATCCGTCATTTCGATAGCCCCAATTCGGAATAAGGCGTCGGACCGCCGGAGAAAACGCGCGAAATCGGTATTGTAATCGCTTTTTAATTCCGCTCACATCCCCTCTGTTTTTTCCTGACAGAAGCAACAAATATTTGCAAGAGGCTTTGTTCGTGAGGCCCAGTCGTGCAGTCGCCCCCCAGGGAGTTAAGGTACGAACGTGACGGACCGCCAGAGAAAACGCGCGGAAATCGGTATTGTAAATCGCTTTTAATTCCATTCACATCCCCTCTATTTTTCTCCTGACAGAAACAACAATATTGCAGAGGCTTTGTTCACGTGAGGTCGGTCGTGCGAAGAATCGCCCCCGGGAATTAGGAACGAGGCTGTCGGACCGCCAGAGAAAACGCGCGAAAAAGAATCCCGGTAATTGTAATCGCGCCAATTCCACTCACATCCCCTCGTATTTCGCCTGGCAGAAACAACAATATTGCAGAGGCTTTGTTCGTGAGGTCAGTCGTGCAGTCGCCCCCAGAGAGCTAGGAACGAACGATCAGACCGCCAGAGAAAACAGCGAAATCGGTATTGTAATCACTTTTAATTCCACTCACATCCCCTCTATTTTTTCCTGACAGAAACAACAATATTGCAGAGGCTTTGTTCGTAGAGGTCGGTCGTGCAGTCGCCCCGGGGAATTAGGATCGAACGTCGGACCGCCAGAGAAAACTGCGGAAATCGGTATTGTAATCGCTTTTAATTCCGCTCACATCCCCTCTCTAATTTTTCACTGACAGAAACAACAGTATTGCCGAGGCTTTGTTCGTGAGGTCCGATCGTGCATGATCGCCCCCAGGGAATTAGGAACGAGACGTCGGACCGCCAGAGAAAACGCGCGAAATCGGTATTGTAATCGCTTTTAATTCCACTCGCATCCCCTCCTATTTTTTTCCTGACAGAAACAACAATATTGCAGAGGCTTTGTTCGTGGGAGTCCGTGTTGCAGAATCGCCCCAGGGAATTAGGAACGAACGTCGGACCGCCAGAGAAAGCTTGCGCGAAAATCGTGTTAACAATCGCTTTTAATTCCATTCACATCCCCTCTATCTTCTCTGAGCAGAAACAACAATATTGCAGAGGCTTTGTACGTTCAGTTTGCTTGCTTAGTTAGCTACAGAAATCGAAACTGTCTAAAATAAAAGATTACAGGGAGATCCATTTGCATGAATCCTTAGGGTATGCTGCTAGCATGGCCATTCGAATAGAGTGCCTTCATACACACGCGCGCTTTTGCTTGAGTGGTGACATCTCAGCCAATTTTTCGCGCCCAATCGGTTTTTTAATGCATTTTGAAGCGCGCGCAATCCTAATGTCACTCAGCTCGAGCGCGTAGCTTTGGCTAACGCATAGGCGCCATTTTACCGCCCAGGTCACGCACCGAGTGCGCGAGAGCGTCACGCGCTGGCACATTCAGGGCAACAATGCATGTCTTCACCCTGAGACAGACAGACATGTAGGCAGTGTTGCCATTTTAGCGATTTTGTCGCTAGATTTAGCGATTTTCTATACATTTAGCGACGGATTTTCTTAATTTAGCGGCTAGCGACTTTTTTAGCGACTTTGGTGTTCAACCGTAATCTTGTTATTTTGAACAATTTTAGAGATGCTCGCGGGCTAAACCCTTTTGCTTCTCTAGCCGAGTTTGCTTTGGATATATGCTCAATTTAGCGGCGCGCTTAAAAGAAATGTCAATACTGTCAGCACTGCAGACCATCTCTCCCGCGCCCACGTACCCACGTGCTCTCCGCCAAACGTTGCTACCGCCAGCCAAGAGCGCAGCCGCTTCGCTAGCCTCGCTGCATCGTTTCGGATTCTAAAGCTTCGGTTCGCGTTTCGATCCTGAGATGCCGAAAGTGAAGTACAGCCAGAAATTCAGAGATGAATGGCTCAAGGATCCTATGCTGTGCAACTGGCTGGTTTGCAAGACCAAGAAATGTGGGACAAAAGTTGCCGAGTGCAAATATTGCAGGTGTGAACTTGGGACCAAGTACTCTGATCTCGGGAAGCACCGGCTGACAGAGAAACACAAAATACCTGAGATATGATTATTTGAGATTCACTTACTTTAAAAGGGTTTAATAAGCTTTTGGGAATTCAGCGAATATTTTAGCGACTTCCTGGCGAATCTAGCGACTGTTTAGTGACTTTCTGATCTCAATTTAGCGGCGCCCGCAAAAAAAAGTTGGCAACACTGCATGATGTAGGCACCCTAATTCGGAAACGCCACACACGCCCTCCCCCTTTGGGAAACGTTAACACTGACCCCTTCACTTTTCTGCCTTGGCTTTTTTTCTCTTTTGGCTTTCTCATTCGCTTGCTCTATTTTTTGCTGCCTCTTTTCGGCTTCGTCACGGGGTCAGCGTTAGCGTTTCCCAAAGGGGGATGTGTGTGGCGATTCCCAGGGGTCATGCTAACGGATTCCCTAAGGATCCACCAATGGATCTTCCTTTTATTTGTTGCCGCCTACTTGGACCAGCGCTAGCACTTGGTTCACGCTTCATTTTGTAGCACAAACCAAATCATACTTACTCCGCACATCTGCAAGTTTCAGACGCTCCCCAACATCCGCGCATGGGCTTCCGTCTCATGACGTCGCCTCCCTCTCGCCTTTGTCCATCACTACTCTCCTCCTCTCTACCACAGAAGGACGCCATAAGATTTTCCTGTCATGTAGGTACTAATGCTAACGCATTAATAATGTTTAAGCGTTTTCATATCAGATTGACAAACATATATAGGACGTTTGAAAAGTTTTTTTCTGTGAGGTAAGAGCACTTGTCTGGCCTGGTAAAGGCGAGCGGGTTGAACATGAATACATAAACTTGAAAGAATAAAACACGGAGGACAAGCACAGGACAACCACGTGGTTGTCCTGTGCTTGTCCTTCGTGTTTTATTCTTTCAAGTTTATGTAAGAGCACTTGTGGGTAAATGATTTCAAAGCGACGGGCCGCCGAGCAAGTCACTAAGAGTGCGTGAATTTTTCTTTCCTCAAACAACTTCCTTTACGCGATAGCTAAGCTAGGTTTGTTGAAACCTCCCAACCTCTGTTTTTACTGTTGGCACCTTTGCGAAACCAAACTTACGTTCCAAACCTCGTAGAATTGATATTGGGTGAAACTATCAGTTCTTATATCATCACGCTATACTTAGGCGCTATAGCTTTCGCTTTTCTGCAACGCGCGCGTCTTCCCTAATTTATTTTTTTATATATTTTTCTTTTTCTCGATGATATATAAGTAACTTCAAGGTTCTGGTAAGCTGCATTGGCTTTTTATGTTCGACGGAAAGGGGAAACGAAAGGGCAATCCGCGAGCCTAGCGGGGCGTATACATAGGCCCGCAGTTCTTAAGTTTTGAGCAGCGCTCCACGCGAGCAAAATAGAATATTTGGCTCGCGTTTGCGTCATTACGCTTCTCCACTATACTCCGTCGTTTCACCTTATGTTGTACCGCAGCGAAGGCTAGAAGCGCGAGCTCATGGCGTTGGCTAGCTGCTCTTAATGCACGAGAGCGTGTGCCGCCGAGATGTGCCCTAGAGCAAGGAGCTCGCGCTTGTAGCCTTTCCTGCGGTACATCATAAGGTGAAATAGAGTATAGAGTTTTTCATACTCCGTTCCATTCGAAGTGCCAGCGAGGCTACAAGAGCGAGTTCCGAGCTTTCAGTGTCCCTGCGCCCGTGCACTCGTGCGCTCGTGCGCTCGTGCAGTGCGAGCACCGTTCGGGGTAACGTGCTTTTGCAAGCACCTTTGGCTTCGCTATCACGTAAAGTGAAACGTACGTGCTCGCGGAAGCATGAAAGGAAGCAATGTAAATATTCACGCTGAAAGGAATGTTTAATGGGACGCTGCGGCCGCGAGCTGCATATTTGTTTTTATTAGAGGTTTTGTTATCGCGCATATGCAGATGCTGACAGATGCTTGTATTCGAACGTGGCACGTGCAAAATCGAACGTTACAGAGCCACCTGGATGGTGCAGCCATCCCAACATGGTCGCGTCTTGCGAGTCTTGCGTAAAGCTTGCGAACGCGCTCGCGCCCCCTGCCCCAGAGCAACGGGTCTATGCCGCCACTTTTATTAAACCTCTATGAGGGTCGCATCCCCGTTTTAGATAGCTGTCGTGATTGTTTACTTAGTACAGACAGGATCATTAAGAACATTAGAAACGACTACCATATCATTAACCATGCGCGTGATAGAAAGGAAGAAGCTGTAGACAACCTGTGATTACCAGGAGGCGCTATCAGATCTAAAGCTCCCGTGCCGCCACCTGCGAGAGCGGCAGCCTTTCCCTCTCGTTTTGCTTCGCTGGCAGGTTTTATGCTGTTCTTATATCTGGTATCTTACTTCAGTTTCTTAGACACGGTTTACTAAAACCAAAAGAGGAAGCAACTAGCTCTTTGCCTGGCAGCGAAGTCAAACATAGGTGGCCGAAAATTCAGTCTTGAAGACATTGAACGACTTTGTATATGTGCTAACCCAACTGAGGAGCACGTTGTGCTGACCTGAAAAATGTGTCCAAGAGGGTATGGTTTAACCCTGGCATCGTTGCCAATCAAGGAAGATGGATAAGTCGAAGTAGCTCTGTAAGAGTCTGGCGAACTCCTCAAGAAATAAATGGGAAGTAACGCATTTTGCGATGAGCTAAGAAGCATGCGTAACAGAGTACTTCCCCCATTGATACATCTGACAGGCCCAGCGGTTTGCTATAAGCTCAGAAAGGTTGCATCTCAAGTCTCGCACCATTATTTTGCTTATTTTTTTTTTGCGAAAAACTGTAGCGTCGTTCTTCCGCTAACGGTACAATGCTTTCATTGGAAGAACCAAATCGTGTCTATCTTCACCTGCGTCGCTACAACGGGTCGCAAAATCTACAGCTTCGGAGACGTCAGCGACGACATCGTGTGTGATACAGCACACGCACTGTTCGCTCTGCGCGCAGTTGAAGAGTGGCTGGAAGAAAACATTCGGATCTTTACAAAGCTTGTCCACATCTCCGACGGGGTGGCTGGTCATTTCAAGAATAGTTTCCAACAGTACGAGATGGCGAAAAGACAAGAGGTGACCAAACTGATTTTTTTTTTTTTAGGTACAGTGCATGGTAAAAGTGGGTGTGATGGCGTGGGAGAGCCACCAAGCCTCCTTGCACAAGCTCAGGTCGTCGGAACTGGAAACCATTTAAAGAGCTGACGATATATTGCTCGTATAGTGGCCCCAAAAGTGCCTGAAATTGTACTCCTCAAAAGTGAAGCAACATGCCTCCCCCAAAACCGTTACAAAAAAAATTTTAAAAATAAATAAAAAAAGAATTGAATTTTTTGAGTTTTGGGAAAGACATTTAATCCTGCCACCTTTCAGGGTTGTGATAGAAAAAATTGCGAATCCTCAAAAGTAATGGTAACCTCCCTTAAAATCACTTTTTTCTTTTATAGCCGTTTATTTTAAGTTCATAATATTAAAGATGCTATGTAATTATATGTATTTCCCCCGTTTATTTGTATTTTTTTATTGCCTAGAAAAGTGTAAAGAAGTTTTGAACGAGCCTGGCCAGTTTACATCAAAATGCGGCCGCATAAAGGAAGCAAAAGTTTGCACTCGGCCCGCTGGGTTTCTTAAAATAATTAATTTCGCCCCTTTAATTGCCTGACATAAAGTTTTGCAAAACTTAATTTTTATGCTTGTTAAATTAAAAAAAAAGTTTAAAGAAGTTTGTTTAAAAAAATTTGTAAACGTTAAGATTTTTTAATAGTTCAATAGTGATTTATGTACGATAAATTACTATTGAACTATTGGACTAATAAAAAATAGTTCAATATAGTTCAACGCTTGCACGCCTGAGCGTATACCTCCGGGCGTGCAGGCGACGAGGAAAGGCAGGTATCCCATGCACTGTGTGTGCCCACGTCCACCAAAAGGGAACTTTATAAGTAAACTTTAAAAGTAAACACTATAAGTAAACTTTATAAAAAAAGTGGAGATGTGCATAATGTTTTGAATTATTATGACATATAAGTTAATTATGCCTCATTTTTAATAAATGGTACTCGAACTTAAATATCATAAATACTATGGTCACGTTTCAAGCACATATATATATAATCAATTACGCAAAAGTGGCAACGGCACATATCGTTTCATCTTAGAATAAAGAGACAGATATGTCTTCTTTTCAAACGCACTGCTTAATATGACCAAACCACTAACTCAAAGAATGGTTGTTGCACATTCAAGAACCCATAAAGAGCTTTTCATGTAAAAAAATTAAAAAGTAGAAACAATAAATATATACATATATATTTTTAATGACGCGGAATTTTGGATTTTTCAGCTTTTCTTCTCAAGTTTGCAGTGTTGTTTCTTGTATCGCATACTATAAAGTATACCTAAATTAACAATGGATTTTCAAATAGATATAGATACAAGCTTTCATTTTATGTTCTTTTTTTTTACATCGAAAGCAAGCTCGACTCAAACTTGGCCCATTATTGTTAAAGGTGCAGCATTCAAGACCTTTTGCTTTATAAAATAAAATTTAAAAAACACAGTTATAAAGAACTTTAACTCTTCAATACAAATTCTAAAAACAGCAAAAAAAAAGACAACAACAAATATTATTACTTTTCTGAAAAAAAAATCAAAATGTCGTGAGATTCAAAATGTGTCACTCGTGAAAACTGAAAACAAATCGCAAGACCTACCTTCTGACCTTTCGAAGTCCAAAACTTAACAGCAAAAAGTTTTCCGTAGTTCTATTTTGCAAATTTGGTCACCATTTTCACACCAACATTTTTTTTCCAGAATTTTCTGAGGACTTTTTTTATTTTCCTCGCACAATTTGATATGAAATCATCCAGTATCACGCACCCGTGGTTATACTATAAGCCTCGTAATTTTGTTTTGTAGCAGTTCCGTCTAGTAATCACCTATGTTGCTCACTCTGCGCCTCAGATGCCTTATTTTCCTAGACCCAAACCAGCCACCTCGCTATGGTCCATCTGCCTTCTCAGTAACACGGATACGCCTTCCTGTTTATAAGAAACAATTTTAAAATAATTGAACCGAGAAAAGCACGTGCACCTCATTCTCCCGCGCACTTGCACACGGATTTCGATGTGACAACCGGAATTTTTCGGGGCGCGGGGGAATTACTGATTTAAAGAAACTACATCGCATTCTATAAAATTATAAACTTCTTGCTCTATTGATTTCCTTCTTAACTCAAAAGCGAAACGAGAAATCATCTGGTCGTGACGTAGTATTTCACCGAGATGCGATGCAGCAAGCTTGCGCACCGCGCTTTTTTCAGCGCAGCATGAAACTCGTCATTCACGAGGCTGATGATAAGTGCCAGCTCGTTGGCCGCGAACGCGAATCCAAACATTCGTCGACAGATCGGTCGTTGATGACGCATACGCTCCCAGAAGTGGCACGCACGTGTCTCGAGTGTTTAATACAGCGAGACTGGCGCCACTTTTTTCAGGCTAGGCGTGCTTGAGCACGACGTATACATCACAGTGTAAAGGCGCAGGGCTTTCGAAAGGAACGAGGTGAGAAATTGTCCGCTATATGTTCAAATTTTCGTACCGAAAAGCAGGCCTTTTTTTCTTTCAATTCTCGTGCACCGAGTTTCCGTTCGGCCCACTAAACGATATGCGCATTAGTGAAATTCCAGTCTTAGATCATTTTGTGGTCCATTTAATAAAGATCAATAAGCAACACGTTCGCACCCATTTCTTATACCCTACAAAACCTTTTTCTTTTTTTCTTTTTTTTGGGGGGGTATACGAATATTTTTTATTTTTTTATTCGAAAATAGGTACAAGCTGTATATGTATCGGAGAAATAGGCTGATCTCAACCTAAATATACTCCCGAGAAAAATACGGTTCTAAATACATGGGTCGTTAACGTTTTACCGGGACTCTTGTCTGGCAAGAAATCAGATGAAGTGTAGCATAAAGAAACTTGCGGGGGCTTTAGTGCAATCCTTCTTTTTTTTAATATCCTGTTCGTTGAATGATGTACTCGACACATGCGCAACTGTTGCAACTATCATGGAGGCGAGCAATATGTGTGGCTGCGGAGAAGCGATGCGTAATCAAATTTCTGTAGAAGGAAAAAGTGAAAGCAGCTGAAATTTCGAGAAAATTGCAAGCGCAGAAACGATGTCATGGAAAAAGAGTGTACGAATTATGTGAACATATTGGCGAAGGGCGAAAGTCAGGTGACAAATGAACCGCACGGACATATTTTTCCGATTCTTGTCACGAAGCCCAGTTCTTTCCACGCGCAATGAATCAGGTACCTGCCAAAACGAAGGCAGCAAAATCTAAACGCGGACCTTGAAAAAGAAAAAAAAAGTAAAAAGTGTTTACAATGCAATTAAATGCAAAGGTGCAACGAGCTGACAAGAATGATGAAAATATTCCCTGGAGAAGGGGAACAAGAGGGGACAAAGGACAAACACAAATCTTGTGTTTGTTGGATTTTTCATTTCTTGTCTATAGAAATAAGAGTACTGTAGAACCCTTGAGCGACCCTTGTATATTCCGACCCCCAATTTCGGAAGATCAAAAGGTGATTTAAGTCGGTGGTCGTTCCAAAAATCTCAACAAACAAAGTCTCGCGCTGTGCCCCGGAAGGCCGGGTTTAACGACCACGTACGACCAACTTTCGGTGCTCCAGCAACTCGCTTCCGCGGAGTGGTCTAATGGTGGTTTGCGAGGTCAGCGCACCCCTTCCGTCGAGTCATGGGATTCGGAAACACCCGCGATCGCGGCGGCGGTACCACGTGCACGGTCCCCCGTGAAGAAGCGCGCGCGCGGTACATGCAGCCATGCGAGGGCATGCCGGACATGACTGGCATACCACGGGCACGTGACACCACCATTACTGCGCCACAGAAAAAAGAAAAAGAAAGAAAGAAAGAACCAGTAAAGGCGAGGAGATGAAGCCATCTCTCTTTTCGTAAGAAACCGTAATCAACTCAAAGCCAGGGGACTCATTTCCGGAGGGTATGCACGCAAGTACATTCCTTTTTTTTCTGTGTGCGTGTTTGCGACATGGGGCTTGTCGGGGATCCAACAAATGATGACGTCATGCGCATGGCCCTTGGGTGGCGGTTGGTCGGAGCCGCTTTTTCTGCCTGGACTGTATTTATCTTCTTTGAACCGCTCAACGTGTCATTGATAACGTCACGCTTTGGCGCCTTTACAAGTGCGGCTGAAATCTTTGGCTGAAACAAATCGCCCCAAAGAAAGCAATATAAAAAAATTGGGCAGCTTCTTGCGGCGTGAAAAACAAAGGGAATTCCGGGGGCTTAATTCGCCGCATCCCGCAATTACAGAGGAGACTGGACAGGCCATACGTTCTCGTAGGTGCCGTGCAGGCACAGAATGCGCGCGCGGTGAGCCTGGAATGCGACGGCGACCAGAGGTTGTAAACAAGGGCTCTAATAAACCCACTTAGCATAAAAAATATAAAAATCGGCGAGGAATTCGACCTCCGTGATTGGCCGGCGCCAAGGTCAAGCACGGCGATCTTCGGCCAATCACGGCTACCGAATTCCTCGCCGACGTTTTCGCCATGTGTCCAGATTAGAATCAACGAGATAGCTTTCGCTACCGTAAATGTGTTCTTTTTTTATCACGATTATTATTATCGTCATCTTTGAAAAGTGCCCGGGCGTCTATAATCCCGCCAAAACATCTGAGGAGCCATCAACCGAAGGAAACAAAAAAGCCGACTGAATTTTTGAACCAAATAATGAAATCAAGTCCAGGGCATTCACCATCACGTCTCAACAGCGTCCCAGAATCTCTGAGCATGTCGAATGTTTTGGGACAGGCCGGAGTTCTCGCCATTGGCTGTGCTTTCCGTTCATCGCAGTTACTGTTGTCAGTGACGGGTTAAGAACCCAGTGGATGCTCCTCCTCGAGTGCCAGCTTTCTGCCTTTGCCCGTAGCCTCCCATAGGCGCTTTCAGCGCGCGGCAGATTGAGCCGCCATAGCCGACCTTCTCTTGTCTTACCGAGATGCCGAACCACTGAAACGGACGTTTCCGGAGCCTCCACACAGGCCTACGCTGGGGAGAAGGACACAGTAGCACCTAAAGTGCTGCAATGACCTCTCCTTCTGTAGCAATGATGAAGTGGAGCGAACGGAATAAGAGGAAACAAAAACTGAAGGTCGGTTATAGCGGCGCCCATGCACAACTGCCTGAAAGCGTCTATGACTAACAAAGCCTGGCAGAAAGTCACGCGTGACGCGGCCGCCAGAAGTGAAAAGCGATAGACTAGCGGTGTCGCGAACTTTTGTCGAACCAGATGTTTCGGTCGAACTTCCGAGGTTCGACTTGTTCGAACCGGTTCGACGAACCTTCTCGAACTTTTAACCAAATTCGACTGGTTCGACTTTGTGGACAGTGTGGCCAGACCTTGATACAAGCATGTCTAGGTTTGGAGAATTTTTTTTAAGCATAGGGTTATTTTAATTTAAGGAACAGTTGCAATTAAACTAAACTAATTCTCATCACTAAAAAAGTTAATAACTGAATGTTTTTGTACTGTATTAACTAAAATAACCAATCAGTGCTGCCCTTTATTCATCCCTTAGCCATCACCATCCAATCCGAAGCCAACTGGTCAGCCTGTCGCGCATGCGCGATACGAGTCGAACCTCATTACAAGGTTCGTCGAACATTCCACTAGAAAGCAGCGGATAAGGGGAGAGTCATGTAACCGTAAACCTTTCGGTGGACATCCACCTGGTTAGGAGTGACAATGAAAGAAAGGAAACTCTAACCAAAAATTGAGACGGAGCCCGACGTTTCAAGGCCAGTTCGGCCCCTTGATCACGGGTGACTGTTCTTGTCCTTGTCGTCGTCTTGCAAATTGCCCGGTGTTGTTGGTTTCTTTAAAGGGGGGGTGCAACGATTTCCGGACTTCGGTCAAAGATTTGTGGAAGTTGCCCTCTGACACTTTTGAAGTAAAGAACAGAAAGCCGATTTCGCCTGCGTGTCCTAGTTGTTGCGTAAAAAAAGATAAATATTGGCATTTCGGGCACCCTCAACTCACTCCCAGTCTTCAGGGTCACACCTGGTCGCACTCCCAGTGACGTCATTCGGAGTGCCGTGTAGCTTCCCGTGTGCTATCTCGGAGGACGCTTCCTCTCCCTCTCTCCGCTCACATTAGCGGGCGTTAGGCTGCAGCTTAGAGCCGAGCGAGGTCACGTAATCTTTTCGCCGTAGTTCCTTCGGCTGCCGCTTGGGGCTGCAGGTGGGGAAAAAGCTCGACTTTTGCTTTGCGATTACGCAGCTTAATCGCGACATTTTTTAATGAAGGAGATGTTTTCTGTAATCTCTGGGACACGATGAACAACGTAAAAATGACAAGATGCAAATTCTTTTAATCATAAAATCGTTGCACCGCCCCTTTAAAGCGGCCGTTGTATCTGCACGTGCTTGTGTGGTTCGTGGCTGCCCGCGTGATGCACCGCAAACCAGACACATAGGCGCTTGGTAGTGTCCCAGCTGACCGGTTGACGTTATTTTTGCGTTCTGAATGTGCTAGGACTCTAATAAAGGCGTCTTCGCCAGTTTTTTCCGTGCCAAGAATAGAGAATTTGTTGAATTCAATCGTAGACCTCTTTTTTGACGTGTTCTGCCAGCGCACTACTCCTGCACGTTATTCTTTGACGTCATACTGATGCTGGCGTAGACGTTCCGGGAAGTTTTTAGTTTCCCCACAATTTACAATTGAACTGGAGTCTGACGGTTCCCTTCCATTCTTGGACGTGCTCACGAAGAGAAAGTCCAACCGTTTGACGTTCGAAGTTTACAGGAAACCGACACACACCGGCCGATACCTGAACTTTGCGTCTTACCACCCTGCAACGCACAAATCTTCTGTGGCTTCCACACTCTTCAGGCGAGCAATTACTGTCTGCTCCACTGAAGAGGCTCTAAGAAAGAGGTCACAACGATCAAACACGACCTGAAACAGAATGGCTATCCTACCAGGTTTTTGAACAACGTGTACAAAAAGCTTAGACAGAATGAAACAAAAGACGCCCCTCCTCCACCCAACCGCGTATGCGTCCTGTACATCAAGGGCCCAAGCGAGACTCTCGCGCGCGTTTTACGAAAATACGGCGTCAGTGCGGATACATAAACCGGTGTCCACCATTGGACGCCTCTTCTCGCTTCCAAAGGATCGTCCCCCTAAAGAAAAGGCTCAGGGACTCGTCTACAGGATCCCCTGTGGTGACTGCGGCGCCTCCTACGTTGGGGAAACTAAAAACTTCCCGGAACGTCTACGCCAGCATCAGTATGGCGTCAAAAAGAATAACGTGCAGGGTAGTGCGCTGGCAGAACACGTCCAAAAAGAGGGTCACACGATTGAATTCAACAAATTCTCTATTCTTGGCACGGAAAGAAACTGGCGAAGACGCCTTTATTAGAGTCCCGGCACATTCAGAACACCAAAAATAACGTCAACCGGTCAGCTGGGACACTGCCAAGCGCCTATGTGTCTGGTTTGCGGTGCATCACGCGAGGCGCCACGAACCATAAAGCACGTGCAGATACAACGGCCGCTTTAAAGAAACCAACAACACCGGGCAATTTGCAAGACGACGACAAGGACAAGAACAGTCACCCGTGATCAAGGGGCCGAACTGGCCTTGAAACGTCGGGCTCCGTCTCAATTTTTGGTTAGAGTTTCCTTTCTTTCACGGAGAGTCATGTAGTGGGCGCCCCGCTGCGGAGAGACGGAAAAACACAGTATACTTTTTTTTATCGTGTTGTCGAAGGTAAACTGAAACGCCACGACTTCCCCGTTCCCCTGTTTCGGTTTCGTCTGTTTCGGTTTTGCTCAAAGTACTACAGGGATGAGTTGAGCTACTTGGTTATTATACATTGCGAGTGGAACCAGCTAAACAATTAGCCTCAATAACCTTGCAACCTCAAGAAAAGCTCTTTCTGCAGAGCGCCCTCACGACTCAGTATAAAATAGAAGGAAAAAAACACAATTCAGGATTTAAAAAAAAAAATTGGGTACGCATAAAAACTAGTAGAAGAGGAGGACGATTTATTAAAATAGTTGGTTGCAGTAGGTTGTCTTTTCTGTTTCTCCTTCCCTCATTGTTCACCTTGTCCCACCCATAACGCTCAAAATTGTGCAGCAAACTGCCGGGGCTGCTTGATTACAGATTACAGATATTGATACACGGGAACAGCGTCGAAAGGTCAGTATCCCCTGCTTGGAGTTTTCACCGGTCCATGCGCCAGAGGGCACACAACTGCCCAGACAACGCAGATGGACCTGGAGGACGTCGTCGCAGCTGCACAATGCGACCACGAGGCTGAGCACGCTGACGGGGTAGCTTCCGCCACAGTCCTCGGCGGCCGCAATCGCCATAGCCTTGACATCAGCAGCCAGTCGCATCGGTTTCTCCCGAGTGAACAGTGTGTTTCGGGTCCTCGCCGCTCAAAAGCTTTGTGCTCACTATCGCACTCGTCGAGAAATGATCTGTGCTAACTACCAAATCCTCGCGCTCTAAATCTGCGACCGGGCGCTCTATGGCTACGTCATCGAACTGCCAGGCTTTGTGAGTATAGACTATAGTCGGTTGCAAGCTAAGAAAAACCAGAAATGCCTCTCAGAGGAAAATGTATTCCTACGCCGAGAAACGCCGGCCAATCGTTTTCATGACGTCGCGATTCCGTAAACCAATCGCGATCCTTTTGAAAAAAAAGCTCAACATGGCTGCTGGTCTTAGCAACGCGACGCTAGTTTCTCGTGACAATTATTCTGCTTTTTTGCACCATGTTTTACGTGCCCGAGGTTACGCCACGAAATCTTAATGGTATCGGCTAGCGTTTGCAGCAGTTTTTGCGTGACAACGTGAGAATCCAGCGACGCTATCGCCAACGAAAATTTCGAAGCGGGGCGAGGCTTAGCACTGCTGAGAGGTGAGAAGCTCGACCTCGCTTGTGCTTCTTGAAGAACCGCTTTGGTGTCGCCGGTAAGGCTGCACCAGGCTGTTTCGTCCAAGAAGAATCAGGGGAATCTGCTTTCCGATGTCACCTCAGTGGGATCCATGACGGAAAACAAAGAGAGCGGTGCGCGGTGGTGGTGTCGATGACTTGGGAGGGTGCCGATTTGTCAAAACCCGAAAAGTATAATTATTCTTGTTTTCTATTCATTCAACAAAATAAAGGCACACATTTCGTGCGCAAAGCCCACAAAATTAAGTAAATCACTAAATATTTATTATTTGCAGGAACTATAAGTGGTTTGTTATTTATAATTTTGGCGAGAGAAAGGTTGGTTTCGTTTTCGCCGCTTTCCTCAATCGAAGGCGCTGGAAAGGCTGGAAGACGGTATGTTAGACAGTATCTTGGACAGAAAATGAATTAGGAAGACGGTACATTGGACATGACTTTCTTTCTTTACTAAACAGCTATTTCGTTGACAAAAACGTATTCTAACTTATTTAAACGTCCTGAATGAATTAAATAAACATTGTAGTAGTTTAAGACACGTTTACTGGAAGAAGAAAAAGCAACGTTGCTAGCGAACTACTTTCTCGACGGCGGAGGCACTTCAGATGGGCGCAATGCGCTTGTGGGTGGAGCTAAAAGATTGTTCTTAGGTTGCATCCGACTATAGCTTATGCTTTGCCACATCACGGCCGTACTCGACAATAGGCCTCCTGCGCTGAAGCTTTGAACACACCGTAGCGCCCTCGTTTTGGGTAGTACAAGCTCACCTGATTGAGCCTGCACTATTTATGGCACGTTGGTCGAGCTTTTTAATTCTGCCTGGTGCTGAAGAACGAAAAACACCTTTGGACGCCAAAAATCGGCCAGACTCAACGCCTCAAGACAATCAAAGGTGCCAAATTCATGACACCACCGCTAGGGTACAGCGTCTATTATCTCTGGGTGGTGACGTCGAAACACCTGTGCCGCGAAGCTTTCATTTTCTTTTCTTTGTCATGTCTACTTTGGAACGCGTGGAACGGCATCTCATGGCTCTGCGCCTAGCATCTTAGCTTTGACGGCGTTCGGATTTTTGTTGTTTCTTTATAGTTTCATCGTGATCCTCGCGCTCCCGCACCAGAGAAGGTACACTTCTGCATGCCTGACAGTTTGAGACGCTCGAGTTTGTACTTACCCAAAACAAGGCCTAACAAGTCCCTTTTCGCAGCACCCCTGGGCAACGCAGAAGGGCCCAATGGCATTTCTTACGGCCTTGGATTTTCGTTTAGCGGCAATGATAGTTTTTCTTTCCGCGTGGGGGCGCGACACCGCCACCCTCCGCGTACCACGTGACCATATCACCCGGAGCGCGCCTACGGGGAGCGCTGTTCCCTGATGCCGCCGATATAATTTCGCGTCGTCCCTACTAAATGCCGCCATAAATCAGCTATTCAAGGCGTGCTAGAAAGGCTTGGGGTAATAGGTTTGTACACGCCCTGTGCTGTCGAAATTTGTTTATGGATGGTTTGCTTTCACCCCATTATTTAACACTAATTCACCGAATGAACGACATACACTCAAAGCAACCCTTATGATAAATGAAAAGAGAAACGGCACATAAACTGAGTTCTACATTACTCCAAAGTGTGTCGTAAAAAAAAAAATCGGGTAAATAAGTTAATGAACAGAGTGCCATCAATATTTCTTTTTACGAAGGTGCCTTTGGATAATGCACTTATTACACTAAAATTCCATGAGCGTAGATATTGAGAAAAATGTCAAAAAATAATTCCTCTTCTTTACCTACGAGCGGGAGAAAAACAAACAAAACCGTCGTGTTGACGCTGCTACAATGAACTAGAATACAGTGCACTAGAATATAGAATATAGAACTAGAATATCCTATTCTAGTTCACTGTAACGCTGCTACTCCTGTATGCAACCATAGAGGCTCAGATCTTCTGAATGTCCTTGAGGGTGTTAATCTCTAAGAATATTTCAAATTTTTGTATCATGTGGTACCATATATAAGTAGCAGCGTCAACACGACAGTTTGCTTCCATTTTCCTACCGCACATAGGAAAATGAATGTTTTTATAATTTTACAATTTCCCCCGTACATTTGCGCTTATAGATTTTGAGTATGACCATTTCACCACCTTAAAAAATGAAAGACGTTTACAATTCCCTGTAATGCCGAATTAGAGCGCAGCTCTTGAGGAAGAGGAGGGAGGGTACTGAGGTCGAGGGTATGCCCCTCCTCCTCATCCGTACCCCTTCCTCCTCCTCCTGCTCCACCCCTTGAGGTATTTCACTTTTTTCAATATACCGTGCTAAACAGTCTGATATATATATATATATATATATATATATTGGGGGATTCTCGCTCACCGCTTGTCAAGAGAAAGGAAATAAAGTTCTCACATCTGGAAGCCCCACTGTGCCGGTGTTAGGGAAACAGGACAGCAGGATCATGGCGGGAGAGCAAGACAGCTTTAAAGTCAACACTTTGACGAAGCATGTGACACTCTCGATGTCATCCTACTTCCTCTCGGCTCTGTCAAAGGCTGCTCGGCGTTTTGATTTCTCGGCATTAGTCTTGAGTGTGCTCCTCCGAGATGGCACAGCAGAATAAGCGAGCGCACGTCTTTCGGTGCCAATAGTATGTTTTCCTGCATGACTTGTATGAAGTTCTTCTTTGTCTTGCATGAAATATTTGGTGAGTGCTGTAGGCGAGGGATCAGGCTCGTAGCCAGGATTTTGTTTCGGGGGGCTAAAAGCCGTGAACGAACCAAAGGTAAAAAGTGCCGCATTATTGATTCCGCTCTCCTGTAGGAAAGTGTATGTGGGTCAATCTGGCCGGTGTGTCAAGATCAGACTACGTGAACACGACCTCTCACCAAAATCATCTCTGGCAGGACACCTCGCCCTACATATCCGAGACTGCAAATGCACCCCTGCGTTTGCTAAAACCAGAATCCTCAAGCAACACAACAACCCGAGAGCCAGGGAGATCTATGAGGCTCAAATCATCAAAGCCAGAGGGGACGCTTGCATTAGCGCTCCGTCAGTATAGCCTTATCTGACAGAGAACTCCAATACCTCAATTTGTTTTCTTAAAACGCTACAATTTTTTTCATTTTTATTTCTCTTTTAGATTTTTCTTTAAACTTCTTCTTTCTTTTTCTTTAATTTTTGTTCCTATTGTTTTTATTATTTTCTTTATCTAGTTTCATTTCCGCAGTCCTGTTTTTCTTTATAGATTTTCATCAAAAAAATACTATTTTCCTTCCCTAGATATTTTTTTTTTGCTTTGCTTTAACAGCAATTTTTCTTTTCCTTTTCAATCACTAAAAAAATCTCCAGGTTCTTTCTCCTCTTTCACATTAGAAAACGCCAGTTGATAGCAGCGCTTTGTCCTGTCCTGTCCTGTTCTTCTACTTGTCCATGTCTTTTGCGCTCTTGTCCTCGTAGTCATGTCCGGACGGCCGCCCTTGTGTCTGAGATGCAAGAGTGCTGGCCATATTCGACGACAATGCTGTACTCCCAAATTGTGCCCGATGCAACAGATACGGACACCAAAGCGACGAGAGTTATTCCAGCTACGCAAGTATACTTCGAGGACCCGGCGCTGAAGCAGATTCCAAATCCGAGCTGTTGATGGACATCTCAGAGATTGTAGCCGCCAGTGGAGACACACTTCCCACCCAATAGGTATCTGCATAACACACGCCCCAGGTCCCAACGAGTGCCTGGCGTAGGCCGAGAAGAACATCGCGCCGCCTGAATTCAGCGCAGCGACGGAAGGTGAAGTTACATCTACTCAGGAGTGTAAGAACGAGAAAACACCGCAACCATCGGAAGTACCGAGGCAGTCGGCGGACCCGCAGACAAGCCTCACGGATTACGACAACAAAGATGACCCTGAAGCCACCAAGGACACGACCCACGGCACATCAAAGGACACTAATGAGAGCAAACGAGACAAGAGGTAACCACCTGCTACCGTCGCGAGTGAGCGGAAACATCACTTGCGCGCTAGATGCTGAGGCACACCCCTCGCCCCCCCCCCCCTCACGCGCATGCCTCCCTACTTCCTCCCCTTCTCCTTCTCACGAGTGTATTCGTTTTATGACCTTGAATGTTAGAGGATTCAACTCCCGCAAAAAGCAATATCATTCAAAGCGCCTCCTTGACGGTAAGGATTTTGACTTTGTGGCACTGCAAGAAACAAAATTGTCAACAGAGGAACAAGTAGATCGTGCCCTGGAAAAGGTTCCTCCGTCAATGTGAAATATGTGTTATCCATGCTTTGGTTTCTCTAGAGGTTGCATGCTGTTTATTGAGAAGTCTCTTCGGCTGTCTGAATTAATGGTCACAACAGATGTTTGCGCGCGCTTCATTATGTGCGACTTTCGAGTTATTGACGTATTTTGGCGTGTTATATATGTTTACGCACCAGTGACGTTAATCAAGGTGGCAGTTCTTTCACCATCTACGACCATATTTAATTTGTAACAAAGCGGGCAGTTTTTCTAGGAGATTTCAACTGTGTTTGCGAGGAAGCAGACAAGACGCCTACGAAATCGCGTATTGACAAAAGCGCCTAAATACTACTGAATATGGTTGACAAGAGCAATATCTTTGACCCAGCCTCATTTCAACGAGGTGGAAAGCAACTGCAGTTCACGCATTTTCAGAACTCCTCACGCACTCCAAGATATAATATATTGTTCCGTAGACCTTATGAACTGTCTTAGGGCGGAGCCTCACTGGTGGATCCAGTATTTTTCTTACTTCCTTAACAGTTGGGAAGAAGCTGTTCGTAAACCGCACCGTTACCAGCTTGGAAGAAGCTGAAGAAAAAATTGAAGGAAAACTGGAAGCTATGGAAGCTACTGCCAACTAACTAACAAGACGAAATTTTTCTGGGCACTTCTATAGGACCTTTCTAAACCAGTAGGTGGTAACGTTCTGAGCGCATTTTCGCTAAATGTGAACTACATCAGCAAGATTTAAAACAGTTGGCAATTGAGAAAAGCTAGTATTCGGAAATTTGAGGCAGTCAGTAAACAGAAAAAGCACTGTTAGCGTAATTTATGGGCGTCGTGGAATCGAACTTTAATGTACTTTAAGTACTTACTGCTGAATTAGATGGACACTGTAATCAGGAACGTTACCAACGAGCATGTTGTGCGCACGCAGCACAGAAAAGCATTTTATGGGAGAACAGCCGACAAAGAGAGCAATGTGGGAGAAGAGGTATGGGCTTACATCTAAAGAAATTACGGAAATAGAAGATAATAACCTTGATAATCACAAATAAGGGAAACCATAGCCCACGTCTTTGTTAAAAAAATACCGAAGATGTTTGGGAAAAGTGCTTGCTCGGTAGATAACGACTATTTTAAGGAACTGCTAGCTTTACTGCCGCAATTAGATGAGGAGTGCAGAAAGGGGCTGGAGGAACCCATCAGCTTACAAGAGATAGAAAGCCATTGATGACCTTCCGAAAGGAAAACTCCTGGTCCGGATGGTATCACGGGGGAATTTTATAAACTACGTAAATATGCTTTAGCTCTCATTTTGTTAGAGATCTTTCAAAAGGCCTACAAGGCAAACACGTTACCCCCCTTTTTTGCATTCTCATACTATTCTCAATGCCAAAGACTGATGACAAAACCAAACTTTTACACGTGAGTGGCTATCGGCCCATCACGTTATGCAACGTAGACCATAAGGTACTTCGCCAAAGTTTTGCACTAACAAATTACAACATGTTATTTGTGATTTAGTCGGTGATCACCAGACTTGTAGGGATTCGTGGGACGGCTATTCGCGACTCCAGCAAAACGAACGACACCCAGCGGGAATACACTGAACTGGCCGGACCAGGTCCTTTCGCGATTTCTGCTCGTCTCTTCTGGCTTCCGTGTTTGCATGTTGTCGGTGGATTGCGTGACAGAACAGTTCTACCGGTGTCTGTGCCGTAACCGTAGTATCGCCTTTGTGACCCAGGTTGCTCTGCACGCGACCTATGGAACCGCGTGAGCCAGACATTCTGCAATTCTCAACGTTCATCAGCACAGAGGAAGGACAGTGGCAGTCCTTTCCTCGTTTCCTCGAAGAAAGTCAAGCCTCTGGAAGCTCGCTTACCCCAACACATCGCCGCAGGTTCGAAACGTGGAGAATAAAAAGCGGGCGAACCATTTGGAGTCCAATTCCTGCTCGCTGATGCCCCAGCGTTGTGCGTTGAGCTGGCACATGGCACGGCACGACCTGGATTCGACCGCCATATTTGCCCGATAGTGGCGTCCCCTATAGGTCACTGGAGTCGCGAATATGGACCAATGTTCACATTGCGAGAAGTGTGCTAGAGTGCTTCACCAGTAATAACTACCGAATTAAGGATGCTCCAAGTTGATCTCGTGAAAGCATTTGACCGTGTATGTCATACACGTTCTATTCATGATTTTGTCACACGTTGGTATCGGAGATATTGTTTTTCAGGGTGTTCAAATGTCTTACCGCAACTGTTTTGCATGTTTAATCATAAATAACAGTGTCACAGAGTATCCACAGTGCGTTCTTCAGTTCGGCAGGGCTGCGCCTTTTCTCTTTTACTGTTTACTTTGTACTTGGAACCTTTATGCCGAAGTAAAGACTTCCATGGTTTCACTCTTTGCAAAGCTGAAATTAAGCTCCTGGCTTATGCAGGCGATATTGTCTACTTTTGCAAAGGCAAGAAAAGTGTGACCAAGGCTGTTGAACTCACATGCAACCTTTGTGAGGTGAGGGCTTAGATAAGTGCAGAGGATTCTGGCAAGGAGCTTGGGCCACGTACGCAAGAACAATACGAAGACATACAGTGGGGTTGTATTCTTTGTGACTATCTCGGAGTGCCCTTAAGGCAATTCCAAAACAGCAGGACCCTACTGGTCTGAAGATGCGAACTGATTTGGAAAAGTGAACCAAAGGCTGGTCCCACAGAAATCTGTCAATTTTCGCCCGTTCTACAGTCTCGTAACGAATTTATGGCGGCTAACCTGTGGTACGTTCTACAGGTACTGCATTGGGGAGAGCGCCTTTAGAGCGCGCGACACTAGAGCGCCGACGTTAGAGCGCGCGACACGAGGGCGCTGCGACAGTAGCGCGCTTGACGCTGGAGCGCACGTCACGAGAGCGCATGACCAGTTCAGCGCGGCGACGCGAGAGCGCACGATTAATTGAGCGCGCGACACGACAGCGCACAACCAGTTCAGCGCGCAAACACGAGAGCGCACCCTCATTCGAGCAAACACCGAAAAATGTGTGATGTACCCCGCGGCTCCACAGACAGAACAAAAATTAGTGCGACTCATCGGATTGAAGCATTGGTGATTTTTGGATTCATTGAATATGCCTTTAATAAAAAATAAAAATAAAACGACTACGACTCTTTCTAACCAATTGTTTTCTGACATCGGGGAGAAAAGGGGGCAGGGAGTGGGCTGCGTGCATATGGGTGCCGGGAAAGGTTGCAGTTGAGTGGAGCAGCGAGTCGATAAGATTTCTTCACAGTGCTGCGTGGTGCGCCTCTATTTGATATACTATAAAGTAGTTTACTTTTTGCTATATTTGGTGTATTCTTGACAGGCATTTGGGCTCCGATCTATTTGGTGACTATCTAGACCAGGTGTGTGTGTGTGGGGGGGGGGGGGAGGGAGGGAGGGAGGGAGGGGAGACGGAGGGGAGGCAAACTTTGCTGCACAGGAATAAACGAAACTCGAACTCATCTCTCAAGCAGTCGAACTGTACGAAGGTAGAAGCAGCACAAGACTACCAAACCGCAACCTGTCTTTCGATTTAAAACGTATTCCATTTTTTCTTTTTGGGGAAGTGCTCGTCTGACCCGAAGGGAGGCGGGGAGAGGGGGGGGGGTTAGGGGAGGAAGCCGCGAGCCGCAGTTTAACATGCGAAGAGCCGCAGCTCATAGCCACCCCTGAACTAGACGTCCCTCGCATAAGCTTAAATGGTATTCTGACGTCCATGTCCGTATGAAGAAAGATCACCGCTAAAAAGTATCAGTAAAGCTCATCGAAGGAAAGCTCAGCGCAATGTTATTGGATGCAGATCTTTCCAGCCTTTTGACGGATACAGGAAAACGTCCCCTGCAAATCTGTGATATACAAAATCAACAACATATGAAGCCTTCATTAGTTCTTTGATTTAGAAAACGTTAGAGAAAAAGGAAAAAAATTAAAGAAAACATTGCAGCTGACCTAGGCTAGGTCAGCTGCAATGTTTTCTTGTTTTTTTCTGCTAAAATGCACACAACAGATATTCTTTTTTTCTGCTAGCTTTTTGTAACACTTTTTGGTTTGTCGCATGCAAACATTTCGTCGACTCATTCCGGAATGTCACTGCTAAATTCCGCGGTATAAAACCCTGCCAATTTTACATAAAACACGCAATGCCCGAACACGTAATCGGTCCGGTCGGGCCACTCGCGCTGGACTGGTTGCGCGCTCGTGACGGGCGCTCTAGAGTCTAAGGACACGCGAGTTAATGTCGCTGCGCTCTCGTGACGGGCGCGTTAACGTCGGAGCGTTCTTGAGTCGCGCGCGCTAACGTCGCCGCGCTCTCGAGTTGCGCGCTCTAACGTCGCGGCGCTCTAGTGTCACGCGCTCTAACGTCGTGGCGCTCTAGTGTCACGCGCCTCTAACGTCGTAGGCGCTCTCACTGTCGGCGCTCTAATGTCGGCGCTCAAGTGTCTTGCGCTCTATAGACGCTTTGCACACGCGCCAGATTGAGCCGCCATAGCCGACCTTCTCCTGTTTTACCGAAATGCCGAGCCACTGAAGCGGGCGTTTATGAGCCTCCACAGGGGCCTATGCTGGGGAGGAGGACACAGTAGCACCTAAAGTCGCAATAACCTGTCCTGCTGTGGCAACGATGACGTGAAGCGAACGTAATAAGAGGAAACAAAAACTGAAGGTCGCTTATGGCGGCGCCCATGCACAGCTGCTGCAAAGCGTCTTATCATGTACCGCAGGAAAGGCTACAAGCGCGAGCTCCTTGCTCTGGCGAGCATCTCGGCGGCACAAGCTCTGTGACTTAAGAGCGGCTGCCAACGCTATGAGCTCGCGCTTCTAGCTTTTCGCTGCGGTACAACATAAGGTGGAACGTAGGCATAGTGTTGTACAGCCAGGTACACTGCATTGTGCCCGGACAACATACAGCGTTGGCATAGAGTGTTCGCCGATTTCGTATAGACATCTGTTTGGGAACCAATGCGTCGAGATAACTTGTTTTGCCGTGTACCTGACGGAGAGATCAGACTTCTACATATGTTATTTCGCCAATTGGTTTCCCGCTTTCTTCTCTAAGGGACAAAGAGCATCCCTTTCTTCGAGCGAGAGTACAAAATAGACTGGCAAAGCCTCTTGCTGACTATATTGCATCTTTCGGGTGGATACCAAGAAACTGTACTGTTGAAATATTTAAAAAAGGTGGTCGAGGCATTTCAGTTCTTATCGGTAAGATTTACGAGAGACTACCTAACGAGTGTAACGCGGAAAAATTTGGTAAGAGATATTTAAGTGTCCTGTTTCCTCTACCAATTTACCGAACGGTGCCTGCGCAATGGATCCAGTTGCGATGTCCTATGCCGAGTTAAAAAGTTGTGCATCCCACTCGCAGAAAAAACTTTTTTTAACAACATTGTTTATTACCTACAAAATCATGGCTCAGAGAAAAAAAATTACACCATCTTCCCGAGGGGAACCATGGGGTGATGCGGAGCATCGCGGATCGTAATTAATTTATTCCCTTCTTGACTGATTTCTTTTGGCCGGCCGGATTTGGGCTGCGGCGGACGCGAGCGGCCGAGAAACGCTAGCAGACGACAGCCGCAGAGTTGCGGGGAAAGCCCACCCCACTGGAAAGCCCTGGCGTGGCGCTGCGACCCGCGCGCCCAAAACTATCCTCCTTTCACTCCTCCGGGGAACGCGCGCAGCGCGCTACCGCTGCTTATATTCACACTTGAAGGAGAGGAGACTAGAGGAGAGAGCTGCGCATGCGCGCGCGGTGTGAGTAGAAGCGAACGCACGCGAAGTGCACGCAGCTGGTAGAGAGAGAGAGCGGAGAGAGCAACGCGCAGCTGTTGGAGAGAGGGAAGGAGGAGAGTTGCGCATGCGTAGTGTGAGTGCGGACGACGCCGACGCCGCGGGACATAGACCTGAGCAAGAGATGCTCCGCATCTAGAAAAAAATTTATTTGTTCCATGGTCAGAAAATTGTACGCTATGTAAAATTCGCAGAAACAGTCAAGCACGTTTTCATCCACTCGCTTGATGCGGTATTTTTCTGGGATGTTCTGCAACGCTACTTTAAGCAAAAGATATCGGTATCACTTGTTTATTATCTTTTTCTACCCGTGTCCCCTGGAGACGCCTTCCTGTTACCTTGCTAATGCTGGTCTCATTATACTGCACGGGGAAGTCCCCTATGTACATTAGAAACGCGAACTTACACCCTAAGATCTGTAAGAGCTTCACTTCCATTGAACTTGTTACGCGCATCAAAAGTGTTTATGAAACTCCACACTGTTGTACCTGACTGGGTACCTTCTCAGGGCAGGGTACACCCCTCTCTCCTCCTCTCCTCCTCCTCCCCCTCCTTCCTCCTCTCTCCTCACGCGGTTCATTATAGGACATTTTCCATAACGCACCGCGCAATTACGCCGACAGCGACACCGACGGCGACGCCAACGGCGATGGCGACTCCGACGGCGACGGCGACGCCGCCTCGCCGGAACGGCGCCTAGGAGCTGCGCTCTTTATAAGAGATTGACCTGAAGAAATATTATGGCATCGCTCATATTACCCACTTCCATGCACAAAAAAAATCGGTGCAGAAGTCGGTTAATCGGACACCAGCCTGGAGCAGGTGGAGCGAAAGCTCGTGGCTGCAGAACCCAGGGATCCTGGGTTCAATCCCCACCCCTGCCCGTTTCGATCTGGATGAGCATCGTACCGGCCTGTGGTCGTGTGTCATTACTGCGTGGTGCACGTTAAAGACCCCAGGCTAGCGGTTGTACTGCACTGGCTAAATTGCTCATATACAGCGAGTGACTCGCCGCAACTTAAAATGGCTGACCAACTACACGCTGTATAAATATTCGCACAACCCCAATTATTTTGCGGCGTGTATCAAGGCTATTCACAGTCTCTCCGACTCTGCTGTTGTTGTTTTTATCTGTGGCGGCGCTGTAGAAAAAGGTTTTGCATTCACCAGAGTAAATTACGGCTGTCTTTTTAGCTGTGCACGCGCGCACGGTTGTGGATGGCAAAGCGCCCACACTTGTGGGCTGACATTGAGCTTGCCGCTACTGACGCTCTACCCAGGTGTTTCTCGACAGTTGCTGACGAGCAAATGCTCGTCAACACCTGACCTTAGCTCCTCCCGCATTGAATGCGTGTCAAAGAAAGTTCTCACTTTTAGAAAGAAAAGCAGGAGTTTTCATTATAATTTCAAATTCGGTCGGACATGGCCCGGCAAATTCTGGCGATATACTAATCTGTTCTATCCAATTTGTATTGCGAATTGCTTACAAATATAAAATCGCTCGCTGAGAAGCGCATTACGCATTATGCACTTTAAGGTCCGCAAAATTATATGTACAAACGGTAGTAATTCACAGCATGTGTGTACTCATTTTTGGGGACGCCGAAGTGTCATCGACCTACTAGATTTAAACCTTCGATCGCGAGGGGGTCCCGCACGTTTCGCGTCGACCGGGTGAATAAGCAGGGATTTTATTGAAACGGCTCTGGAAGCTAGCCACCGCCTCTTCCTGACAGGTTCTTTAAGTAAATAATTGTGTACTGGTTTACAAAATTTAAAAAAAGAATCAACTTAAAACTACTAAGACCAACACACACACAAAAAAAAATTGGAAACCAACAGGATACACGGTGCCGCTTTTACTGAAGTGGTTAACTACACACGCGAAAGGTTCTTTAGTTTTGCTTTCTTATTTTCAAGTGGGATGATACATTCCTTTCTACTTTTTATTTTGTCCGAATAATAATAAAAAAATACGCCCTATTCACCGTGGTAGGTGTAGCAGGGTAAAGCGCTTATTCTTATTATCCAGCATTTTGTACAGGAGTAGAGAACAGCACAGCACCATCCCAGCGCTTCGACACCTCAGCGCCAAAAGTACTTGGTATACCACGACTACGCGTGCACATGTTTTCAAGCTTCGGTAAAGTGTCCTACTACAAATATCACTTCACCAAATAAACACAACGCGGTGAAACAGGTTTCGCCGCTGCGCGTCACCCGAACAGCGCATGAAGCGAGCTGACGAGCCAAGTGTATCCAAGATCTTCGCTGTCTGTCCCAGTCTCTCCTACCCGCGAAGTCACAAACGACGATGATGATAGCTGAGAAAACTTCCCCTGTAGTTCGCGCACGCCGCGATTACCGTCCACTGAATCCATCCGCTCTGGAATTACATCGTAGCGACTCCAACGTGACACCTCAGCTGTAGCTGTGTTTCACCTTACGGGTGGCGTAAAGGGCGATTCACCACTTGCGTTGAGTTCGACTGAGTGCGAGGGTTGCTATAGCATAGTGCTGGGTAAGCTCCAACAAAACGGGGTAAAAATCCGGTTTTGTTGGAGCCACCCAGCTGTTGCCATAGCAACCCTCGCGCTTGGTCGGACTCAACGCGAGTGATGCAACGATTTTTATACTTTGCGCAAATATCAGTAAGAACGAATCACGGATGATAATGACCTATGAAACACGCGTTCGTTTTTCACTACACGGAATAGAAGTCGCCAAATATAAATTAAAGAAGGTCGAGCAGCGTTCACCCCTTCATCTCGCAGCCAGAGCAAGCGGCCATGTGATCTTTAGTCGATTAAATGCCGCCAATGTTGATCACAGCCACGCGCTGGGGTTGGCAAAGCACAGGACACGCACTGTCTTCCACACATTTGTTATGGTTCGGCTATTGTCGTCGTTGCAGCAATTGGGCACGGGCCACTACCCGAATGCTTGTCTTATCCCGAGCCCAAATCGAGTGCCCACGCAATGCTCGGGTCCAATCTATGAGTCGCGTTCAAATATCGTCATTGGGGGATACTGCGACACCCCAGCTACGTCATCAAGTTTTGCGAAGGAGAGATTGAAAGAACACGCTCGCTCTTGTCCTTGAAATTACATCGCAATAAAGGAGTTTCTCGGCCAGTGGCGATGCGTGCGAGTATCCTCGGGTCCCACTAGTGCCAGTAAGCTCGTGCAAGGTGGAAAATATTCCAAACGAATATCGTTGCCCGGCCCCTTTAAGTGATTTTAATGCGATATCATTCTCATAGATGCCTCAGCCGGTTTTCGTGATATGTTCTCTGGCCTCGAAGGCGACGTCCGTATGCGCGGCGCGAATACGGACGCAGGACGTCCGCATGAGGTCATCCCAGAGGTCATCTCGACGTCGTCTTTGACGTCATCCTCTAGGACATCGTCCTCGACGTCGTCCTTGAGGTCGTCTTAGAGGTCGCGTTCAAGATGTCTAAAATCGTCCAGACGTCTAAACGTAAAGAACGTTTTAGAGGCCCTAGAGGTCGTTCTAGACGCCGTCTTTGACGTTGTCATAGACGGCGTCCTTGAGATCGCCCTAGAGGTTGTCCTAGACGTCGTCTTCGACGTCGTCCTCTAGGAGCATCGTCCTCGACGTCTTCCCGGCAAGCAGATAAACCCGCGTCGCGCATACACGGAGCGGCAGTACGCACACGTTCACATTTGCGCCCAAGCTACGAAGCAATTATCGGTTTGAGTTGAGCTAGTTGGTACATGGTCAATGATGGTGGTGAAACAGCTTGAACATTAAACGATTACAAAGAGACAGGACAAGACACACACACGAAGCTGCAATGATGGTGGGGAAACAGCTTGAACATTAAACGATTACACAGAGACAGAAGATTAAACGATTACACAGAGACGAAGCAATCACTCAATTTTCAAGTGGCGCGCTGCAGTCGCGCTAACGTCAGTGATTGCGTCGCAAACCGTTCATAAAATAAAATGTTTACTTAAACTTTTCGTCGTCGTATTCACAGTGAGCTGCGTCATGAGTCTCATGACGAATGCTATCGCAATTCATAGACAACCAACAATAGTGGTTTCTGCGGTCAATTTTTGAACACTTTATTTACTTTATTTTATTTTATTTAACAATATTATCATTCTTTGGAAGGAATACGATAGGAGTGGCACAATCAACACAGAATGAACAGTGATATGACAACGCGGTCATGTTCCAATACAACGCTAATAAAGAATACACATTAGAATCGGCATCAGAGCAAGGCAAGGATCAAAGTACGCTGAAAAAAAGAAACTGTATGACAATACATGCACAAACACAAACTCAAGGTCCCGCAGCACCAATAAAACAAAAATGTCAATCTCGATGAAGAAGTAATAGTTAAAGTGCCGTTCCCGCTACAAAACAACCTATTTATACATAAGGTGCGAGTTGGTCTAAAAACAAAGAAACATGATAGCTTGGTAGCTTGTTCCACTCCGATGTTGTGCGTGGAAAAAGGAATATTCAAAGGAATAGATTCGGGACCGGTGTTCAATAATCGTTTTCGAGTGTGTAAATCTAGTATTTGTTCTAGTCGCGAAAGTTACGTATTTGTCCTGTGGAATTTTAATGGAGTGGTTCATGATTTGGAAGAGGGTTTTAAGGCGGGCTATTTTTCTTCTAGTTTGCAAGTGTATTAAATAAGTTTGACACATTAGCTTTGAAGGGAAATGGTTACGTCCAGATTTGTTGAACACAAACCTAATTGCTCTTCTCTGAAGCCATTTCTAATTTGTCTATGTTTTTTTTTCTTTTTTGTGTGTGTAAACGGGTCCCATACAACGCTCGCATATTCAAGAATGGGGCGAATTAAAACTTAATAAGCGAGCAGTTTAGTGGCAGACGGAGCATTTTTCATGATTCGTTTTAAATACCATAATTTGTTGTTGGCTCTGTTTACTATGTAATCGATGTGGTTGTCCCATTCAAGTTCCGAAGAGAAAATAAGTCCTAGGTATTTAAATTTAGATACGCTCCTAAGCTTGTGTCCGGACAACTCGTAGTTAAACACAAGTGGTGATTTTTTACGCGAGATCGTCATGCTGACACATTTCTTTTCGTTTAATGCCATTTGCCAGTCGTTGCACCAGTTATATATTTTTTTCAAGTTATTATTTAAGGTTATTTGATCATTACGCGTTTTTACTTCAGAGTGTAGTACGCGAATCATCAGCGAACATTTTTATGCAAGCATCGATAGTTTTCACGAAACAGTTGAAATTAATATTAAAAACAACACAGGTGCCAGAACCGTGCCTTGGGGCAATTCCTGAGGTTACTGGTGATACGCTAGAGACATTATTGTTGAATGAAACACACCGCCTTCTACTCTTAAGGTTTCTCGCCATATTACAACTATCGCTGCAAAATAGTTGCGGGCCTCATTTTTGTTTTTTAATTGTATAGAATACAAAAAGTTGTTTTGCGCTGTTCTAAAAAGAAAAAAAAAAAGAAGAAAAGTGCCGATCCGAATGCATGACGGGGCAGATACCGTGTCAGAGCTACGAAGGTCTTCCAGAAAGCTCCGTCCACTCGTGTCTGCAACGAGTCCTAAAGTGCGCGGCTCCTCTTACTGCATACTTGAAGGAAGTGGTGAAAGCCCCACGTGCTGAACGACTAGCATTCATCATAGTGGCGGCCCCACCGAACATATTCCTCCGACTCGAAATTCATCTGGCCGGGAGATACGATATATACTGGACGAGGGAGCGTTATTTCGCTTCTGTGCTGACGCTGGCACGTGGTGCAACGTGGCCTCCGGATAGTTTTCTGGACTAACTGAAGCGCTCGCGTTACCTAATATTTCTTCTTCTGTAGTCGTGTCAGCGTAGCCCGACTCTAGCTGCCTGCCTGAGGCGTGCTTACCGAGCAAAATCTAGCAAAAAAACTGTATCGAGATGATATGGCGATGGGATAATGACGGGAAGGCGTCGGCAATGTGTACCGTACTCCGCCTCACTCTCAAGTCTGACCGCAGCCAACGCTAAGATTCAATGGAGCTAATCAACCTGCGTCAAGAGTGCAACGTCACGGCGTTTATCGCGTTTTTTTTTTCTAAATCATTTATATTTAGTCAGACTTGTGCCTATCTCAAATGCTCTACTCAAGATACTGTATATCAAATACTTTTTGAAGTATCTTGCATCTCGCAGATACTTTTGATCGAGAGTATTTGATATTCTATTTTAATTACAATTTCGAGTATCTTGTACTCATCATCTCAAATACATTTTTGACATTCCGCCATTTTCCGAGTTTTTCGGTGTGAAGTGGCGTGGGTGTGGCACGAGCAAACGTGAATGTTCTTTCGAGCAACCAAATCCTGTCGCTAGCTCCGATTACGTATCGTGACTTTCATTGAGCTCGTGAAAACATCGCTTTTTTTGCCGATTGTTACTCATATTTCAGCCCAAAGTTCGTACAATAAAGGTTTTCCCCTCCCCTTTCCAAAGGCGCCTTTTGTTTCCACAGAATTTCCCCCCGAAAAATCCTCAAACAAAACCTGTGGTTTTACGGAAGTAAAGATGCCACCCTGCGGCGCAACGACCTACGACGACAATGCAGACTTGAGTTTCAAGAAAATAACAAATAGAAGAAAATAAAATATGGTCAAAAATAAAAGATTTGGTTTTGATTTTTGTTTATTTGACCCCGCTAGGGCAAAACGTCGAGGTTTCTCTTTGTTTCTTTTTTTCTCTCGTCAGTCCGTCACCTATTGTTCTCGCGAACACTATCTGTAAGCGAACATTGATAAGCAGAGAACAGGACAGGAAACGAACTAAAAGCTGGATGACTTCTCAAAAATCCCAACAAAGCGTCCCCCAATGGATAACGAAGAGAACCCACATAATAGCCACGGCACTGGTCGCATGGTCGCACCTTCTTCAAGTTGCGTTCAGAAAGGCTTCTGAACGCAACCTAATTGAAGAAGGTGCGACCAGTGCCGTGGCTATTATGTGGGTTCTCTTGTTAACCATTCACTCATATCCGTATCCCAAGTTCGTTTATAGTGAACTTCCCATATAGGGAATATGGATTATAGTTAAACGATGCGTCTAAGGTGCGCCGCAGGACGTGATATTCAGCGATGTCACTATTGGCGAGGCGCTCTGACCCGTTGTCACCCCCACACCTCGGTGTTTACCCAACACAAGCGCCTGGGTACCGTGCATGCTGCATTGTTCATGCAGGCCGGAGTGGTAACAAAAGAGCCCCTCCTCCCCCTCACCGGAAAACACGAACTCCAGCCGAACACTGACGCCACGTGTCGGTTAAGTCAGCTGAGCGATGAGTCACTGTATCTGTTGTCCCCATGCACGTAGTTATAAAGTTAGCCGCTTGGGGCGCCACGGTCAGATCTCCTCCCAATAGCTAAAGCGACCTCTTTCTTGTTGTCCCGGAAATGTGTTGTAACATCTATCAGTGATTTTGCCACGCGCGTTGTCCAGTGAGCGTGTGGCAAAATGCGATACCGCGCTTGCGCTCTCGCGCGGAGCTTCCGGGTTGGATACCATGGAGCGGACTCTCTTTTATTTATTCTTTCAACTTGACATTCCCGTAATTTCGAGAACCTTCTCGTATGATCGAGTTACGAATGTTCTACGCGCCGAACTTTTCTACGCCGAATGTTCCTGAAACCCACGCGGGTACAAAAGGTGCTCCGAGTGGCGGCCCAGAGTCAGTCTCGCCCCAGCGGTCGATCCTGCTGCTTCGCCGACATCGACGCTTGCGACGCTAGACTTTCTCTATTTTGTTTTGGGCACAAGTTCGCCCCATTAAACGTTTAGTTTCTTCAGTTATTCGCCGCCTCATCATTTGTCGTTTGTGACAATATCCTGCTCCTTATAGTTGGACTGCATAAAATAGCCCCACGATACTTTTTTTCTTCTTTTTCCGTTTTGTGTTGTTGCGTGCTAATAAACCATTCTGGTATCCCAGATTTGCGCAGCTGTATAATTGTGTTTGTCACTGACGTCGATACAAATTACGCAATGTGGAAGTACCTTCAAAAGTAATTGAATGACATTTCTAAGTATTTGTACTCTACTCAAGATACTTTACAGTGAAAGTAACTTGAGTAGTATTTTAAATACTTTATGAAGCAGGTATTTAGTAACTTAACTTAAATATTTTTATTGGGTATTTTGTCCAACACTGAAAAACACATACCCTAGTTCCGGTAATAAAGAAGAAAAAATGAAAGGCGTTTACAAATCTCTGTAATACGAAACTAGAGCGCAGCTCTTGAGGAGAAGAAGGGAGGGTATACCCCTTATCCTCCTCCGTACCCTCCCCTTCTCCTCGTCCTCCTCCTCTCCCCCTCCTCCTTTCCTCCCATCTCTCCTCCTGCCGCTGAATTTGTTCATGGATGACGTGAGACAAAGTCGTGACGTCATTTTCCCCGCTACATTTAGCGGGGAAACTGAAGTGGTGTTGAGGTAACGTGACGTAAATTTTCCCGCTAAATTTAGCGTGAAAATTTTCCCGCTAACTTTAGCGGGAAAACGTCCCATAATGCAAACTTGAAACTGCGCAAAATAAACGAAGGACAAGAACGAGTAGTGAATGAACACAACGCTGACTGGCTGGCAAGCAACTGAAGTTTATTCCTGCGAGGAACAGAAAAGAAAACATAAAAGAAGCGAGATAGATCAAAGATAATCGACCCCCTTGAGGCACGCCTCTAAACACTTAAACAAATTTGCCGAACCTTTTTTATAAAAGACACTTCGTCATTCCCCAAAGTCACGGACGGGGCACTAACACACGTGTCCGCTCCTTAGGTGGCAATAGAAAAACACCTCGTCAATTTCTCTACTCATACTTGCTTGTCTCATGTTTTCTTTTATTTTATGTTTTGCTTCTTTTGTGTTTCCCTTTCTGTTCCTCGCAGGAATAAACTTCAGTTGCCAGTCAGCGTTGTGTTCGTTCACTTCTCGTTCTTGTCCTTCGTTTATTTTGCGCTATTTCGAAGTTTTCATAATGCACCAACTAGCCCCACTTCATGCCTTGTTGTCCCGTAATGCAATGCGCGCGGTCGCGCCGACGCCGCTCAACCCGGAAATGGGCGCCTAAAAGCTGCGCTCTAAAAAATAAGTGTTTTTTATGATTTTTGGTCGATTTCGAAAATTGACGGCTAAGGTTATCCTTCCTTTTACTGTCCGCCGGGAGCGCAATCAAGGTTCAAAAACGAACTTTACGTACCTCTTATAGTTCTTTTTTATTCCTTTATTTGTAAAATTTAATTTTTAATTTTGAACACCCGGTATATTTCTAGGCCAAACCTCGTGTAACTCTGCCCTTCATTTGGTTGATAGTATACGGGCTCGTTAATAGCTCTGTCTGCCCTATACCAGCCTGCTTGGGCACGCTGAAGTGTCAACCTTTGTGCAATGGCCCGTGGTACAAAGTGGTACAAAACAACGTGGTACAAAAAAGCGCGTGTCCCATAAATGGACACTGTAAACGCGCGAGGTTTCGTCACCAAAAACTAGATCGAGCATCATGTGGTACGTTCCTGAAATGATAAATGACGCTATGTGAACACGTTTCTTTTACGTCGCAGTCAAGTAGTTAGAGTTTAGCTTCGTAAATAAAGGATTTATAAAGACAAAAAAAAGCCCGTACCTGCAATTGGTAGGGCGCACCTCTACTTACGGAAATGACACGAAATCAATGTCCGCCGGACCCATTACGGCACATGGTCTTCAGCTGTGTAGATCGCTCCTTGGCCTGACGGTCCACCTGAGCCGTGAGCAGCCAGAAGTCGGGGCGCCGCGATGACAGTAACATTCGCTTTCGCCCCTGCTCTGCCAGAACTTGCGGGACCAACCGCCAGAATCGCAACATCCGGCAGCATGACACGCTCCCAGGCAGCACGCCGAAGAAACGCCCAACTTGGGCCCTTCTTTCTCGAGGGAGTTAGTTAGCGGCAAAGTGCGCTTCTGTGGCTTTATTTCTAGTGCGCTACATAATTACCAATGTACCAAACATGAGCCGTAAGATGCCACGCATGCATGAACCGAACAACCAACAGTAAAGCCTCCCTCGGCACTTGTTGGGCAATTTAGAGCCAAAATACCCAGAGATATGGCCAAACCATATCAGGTTTGATTATACTTTGGCTTTTCTGTAGGCTTTCGGGGCCCAACGATCACCAGACAAAACCCAATTTTTCGCCTTTTAAACTGTGCCGTGAGGGCGACTAAAAATTCTCCGCCCTCTGTCTATAGAATTTATTTTCGTCAAAAACCTTTCCAAACCAAACTCTCTCATGGATTATTGTGCAGGCAAAGCCTTGGCCGATTTGAAAATGATTTGTCGCATCGTCCACCGTCACTCGTACTATTCCACAGAATCCGCCCACGTGCTGGCTCAATGTCGTGATCAGTCGGGCTCCTTCTTCACGGCCGACGCTTGCACGCCCTTCCCTCAACTTCTGTATCCGTTCAAACGCACTTCTTCGCGACAAAACACTTCATTTCTGCTTGTGCACAAAGTCTCGGATAAACATCGGCACCAGACAACGGCCTTAGACCACAAAACTGTCTCCCCCACTTGGGCAAATCGCAAGTGGGGCAGCCGTAATGCTCCTCGAACCTCACTCAGTCTGAACTGACTTTACCCGTTCAAAGCTGCACGGCAGTGATTGGAAAGACCTTGTACGAAAAGAGCGCCGATAAGACAGCGCGGCCAGCGGTAGTTTTAAACGCATAACCGAGTTGCGGATCATTTTGGAATCCCCCTCGGCTGGATATCCCGTGACGCCATTTTGCCAAATCGGGGCCGCTTTCGATTTGCTAAAACACACACACCAGAGGCGCGCTCGAGGCCCCGTATACCCTCGCCCCGGTGAACGAGTGTGGTCTTTCCTCGTTGTTGTTCTTCGAGCTTGTCTCGATTATTGGCCACCCTTCCCTCCGGAGTGAAGCGACTGGATTCGGCCAAGAGTCGTCGAACTGGCTCCGTTGCTAGCAACAAGCCAGGAGCGCGCAAAAAGGCCACCCCGGGAAGAAAAACCACAAAAAAAGAAGTGGCGGACTGGCCAGTGCGTAAACATGCCGGCTCGGTGTCCTTTATCATCCGCGGCACTGCTCCCGGAACAAAATTCTCGGCTAAACGAAAATCGTCTAGACAGCATTTTTCAAGTTTCTCTCTCTCTTGTAGGTCGCATTGAGGGAACGGGGCAGCAGCGAGGCAGGACCGCGCCTTGCTGGCCTTTCAGAGCAGCGGAGAAAGGAAAGCGAGACGGGAGGAATTATTCAACCTCCAGCACAACACGAGCAAAAACACCACGCAGGAAAACAGAAAAGTGCAGACTCCGCAAGCTCGGTATTTTGACCCTGCAGGGCTACAGGGAGGCGTTTGTACTACCACGTCATCAGAGTACCAGTGCCCGCCGATTCACAAATTAGGCCTCGGGCATAAAAAACAATAAAGGGACGCCCGTCTTTGTGTTGTTTTCCTAACCGCTCCCGTTTGATCTCCGGCGGGCCGCCCTCTGTGCTTTGGTTCATCCATCGCCTCGTCTAGAAGAAAGGGCAACAGAGAAGTCGACAAAAGGGGAAAAAAAGCACACACATGCACACACACACACAAATAAGATTTGGCTAGACAGATAACCGGGGGAAAATATATATAAATATTTATATAATGATGCCGCTCGTCGAACTGCCTGGTTCAGAGACCTTTGACAAATGATTCCAAACATGATCGTAACACTGCTATCATAATATGCTCGGAAGCGGAGAAAGTAGAAATTACACGATGCTGGGAGTTTGTGTTTTGCCGATGTCTGGCTCTCGTAAAGAGGTTTCGTTTTGCATCGGAGAGGCTATAATTCTTGTTTTTTTTTCCCTTTTTACGTGAACTTTAAATAAATTTGATCTATACGATAAGGCCAAGTAATCATCAGGCTGCTCGAGTTTGAGCGCGGTTATGCTACTCCTTGGGCGGCTAGTCAGTGTGCCGTCTCCAATTTCTGAGCAAACGAGATGACACGAATTCCTTCTTGCCCTCTGCCCGAGACGCCAAAGAGAAGTCAGTCGGGAAGTAATAAAGTGCGTAGGACAAAAAGCGGCAAAAAAAAATAAAAAGCCGAGTTAGCCCAAGAGAAAATTTCAACAAATAAAAACAAAAACAAATTGAATAATGATACTGCGGCAGGAAGTGAATCCAACTTTCTGTTTGTCTGCTGGAAACTCGGCGGTGATTTGTTCGCTCATTCCAGCTAACAAAAATATTTAAAAAAAATAACAAGGCGATGATGTTGACGTTACCTCGCCTTCACATATTACTCAGAACTCATAGATGTCTCGTGTCTTCTTTTTGTTTTTGTTTTTTGCGTGCAGACGTCTGTGTTTTTCGCGTCAAAGCGTTTACTCGTGGATAACGAGACGAACGCGGAAATAAATACAAAAGCCATAAAGCGGCCGTCTCGGAGGATCCAGATGTCGGGAGCGGCAAATTAATGGCGCGAGTTTCCACGTGCGCATTCTATCCGAATCTTTCCGCGTACGTAGCCGGCGGCCGCGGCAGTGGTGGTCGACGCCCGCCACCCCCGCACCCAGAGACAGTCCAGTCGTCAGAATTTATGGTATTTAGTCTGGCTTTGGAAAAGAAAAGAAAATCAGACAAAAAGAAGAGAAGCTGGCAAAATGGAGACCCCCCGTGGGGGTCTTTTTGGTCGGCCGCTCGCAGCATTCGTCGTCAACAGTCATCGGAGCTTAAAAGGCGAAAATAACAATAACAAACAGGGGACAAGGGATCCCCCCAGGGGGTGGGCACGAGGTCTTAGGAACGTCTCTGTCGGGGGACACAAGTGAAACACGTCGTAGTACGGGCCGCATTCATGTGGTCGCATCGTGGCCTCGACGCCGCGGGCTCCTCAAAGACATTTATTGCGTGCGGCACTGAATCGGCCGTTGTGTTCGTTTCCTTGTTGGTGTGCGACGTCGCTTGGAAATATACGTCATCGACAGATTCGTTAGAAAGGAAGAAGACGCGACGCTCTATCTGCTTGCCTGTGGCTTTTCTTTCTTTCTTTTTTTACTTTTTTTTACTTTTCTTTCCCCTGCTAGGATGTAAGCTGAACTGAATGAAGCAAACGGCGTTGCAGACGCAAGAGCAATCTTGCAGGCGTGGCAGGGCTCGTTGTCCAAAAGACGCAGACGACAATCGACGAAGGACCGTGGCCGCCATTTTGAACTTCTGCGAAAGAAGTTTTTGCCGTTCTGAGAACCGTTTTCCGGCGAAAAAGACGTCGCCCCTTGTGGGACGAGAAACCGTTCGGTACGGTAGCTACGTATGTCGGCAGAGAGACACGCGCATGAATGGTCCGAGGCGACAATGGTCGGCGGGCAGCGCCGGCGGCGGGCGTGCCGGGTCCGCTCGACAACGTGCAACCGCCATTTGTCACTCATTGGACCGACGCTGCCAATTGTACTCACAGAGACCCCCCGTAACGCGAGACCCCAAAACAACACAATAGGGAGTTTTCGTAGACCGTTTTTGCTTCCCCCGGTGTACGCTCGCCGCAACGGAGACGCCGGTATACCGCGCATGCGTGTCGCTACCCTTACCTGCAGAGTTCCGATAGCGTAGCGGGTTGCGGAGACTGTTGTGAGTATGGCGGAAAAGACCTACACGAAAACTCCTTCCAAGCCGCAGACAGACATACACTGCACATTCGCAGGAAAGATGGTGTTCGCTCCAGACATGATGACGGAATTGTCTGCGGACGCACCACAAGCATGTTTCGAGGCATGTTTACCTCGAAACTTTCGCGAATAGCTCCTGCGAGCTATCTGAGTCGAGCTTTCGTAACGGCCTCAAATTATGGCCGGGCGTTCTCCGATGTGAATTCGGCATTCGACGCGGCCTCGACGAAAGCGTTACCGCCTTTGCGGGCCAACACCACCTGTAGGATAATCGAGGCCTGCCAACAACGTCATCTCACTCCACGGAACGTCGTCGCGGTCGGATGGGGGCGCCAACTCGGCAAATGGGGGACCCGAGCCCGATGCCGACCGTCCTTCGACGCGCACTGATTGGACGACGAGGTACAGTTTGTGTCTGCGCTCGGACTCGCGTCAAAATTCTGGTGCCGGGCTTTGATATCTTTAGATGGTGTTAACTGTGCTATGAACCGTCGTATCTCGCAAGTTTTCTAAACTCGGCGAGCTGGACCCCCGGCGTTCATCTTTTCGCACTCCGTTGATAGTTACATTCATCGTTGATTACGAGCTGAAGATGAAATAAATGGATCGTGGAGCAAACCATATATACAAATCAAAAGCAAAAAAAAGAAACAGCAAAAGTTGCCAACATTGCTGCGCATATTATCGTTGAAATGCGATAGCATTTTTCACCGTCTTGCACTGCGTAAATGCTTCTTTATTAAACCGCTTGGAACTGCTGTGGAAATTCTGGGAACCATTTTCGCTCGACGTCCATGAAGTCCCCTATCACATTCAAAACCAATTCGCATCATTTTCTTACCCAACTGTCTTCTTCCCTCGGACAAGGTTCCCTCGATGAACCAACGAATTGTGTTGTAGCATTACTGCAATTTTCAAACTATATTGATATAATATATATATAAACATAATTAGAGCCTCTGAACCTGCATTCACCATTTAGAAGCTAGTTAATATATCATATCACATTCGTTGGGTGCATTATTCCTTGGATGCATAATCGAATTACGTCAAAATCCCGTAAGAACGCTCATCCAATATGATGGATATAAATGGTGAAAAATATTGGGTAGGCGACCTTTAGAAATGCGACAGCTAAATTTCATATAAAATTACAGGAAGATCCATTGGCGGATTCTTAGGGAATGTGTTAGCATGACCCTTCGAAACGCCACACACCGATCCCCCTTTGAAAAACGCTAACGCTGAGCCCTCCACTTTTCTCTTTGAGCTTTTTCTTTTGCTTCCTTTATTTTTTGCTTCCTCTTTTTGGCCTCGTTACAGGGTCAGTGTTAGCGTTTCCCAAAAGGGGCACGTGTGCAGCGCTTCCCAAGGGTCATGCTAACGGATTCCTTAAAAATCCACCAATGAATCTTCCTGTAATTTGTTTCTCCACTTTTTTGTACTCTGCCTGTCAGTGTACGTCGACCGCCCTTGAATAGGGTCATCCATATCACTCGTGGAAAGAACCAGATCCATGCTACTCGTGGAAGGAACCACGTCCACATCACTCGTGGAGGGAACCGCATCCATCGTTTTTAACTACACACACACATCACAGCCCACGCACCGCTACTACGGAAACCCACAGCGAAGACAAACCGTCGACGGCAGAGCGGCAGCTGAGCATGCCCGCATTTCACCGCGCCACGGCGTAATACCTCCTAGATAACAAAGCCGTAGTGCTGAATGAGATGGCGTCATCAGAGAAGGCCAACGCTGGGCACAGATTGGACACGACGATTGCGTCAACGTTCGGCTCAAACTTGACTCGAAGCCGAGCGCCGACGCAGCACTCGTTTTCAATTTGTGTCCAGCCATGGCCTTCTCTGATGACGCCATTTCATTCAGCACCACAGCTTTGTTATCTAGGAGGTGTTGCATGGCGCCTCCTCTTCTCTGGCTTCGCGTCAGCGGCGCATGACTTTGACGAAATCGAAAGGTCTCATTTTGACGAAAACCCGGCGGTGTCTGTCAGTTTGTCAGCGCCGAGGAGAGAGGAAAAGATTGACGCGTGCTGACGTCAGCGCTTTGGACCAATGGGAGCGTCGCACGCGTCACCCTCTCCGCCCCCTTTTCTCTCTTTCCCCGGAGCTCACAAACGAAAAATACCGCCCTGGATTTTGGTCAAAACAAGCGTTCTAATGCTAACGCAATAAAAAAATTCGATAAGCAACGCTACATGTCAAACGGGTACTGATACCGCAGACCGCGGACACAAAAAATTCGCGTTTTTCGGTGTGATAAACACGCAGAAAACTGCTACAAAACTCGCGTATCACTGGAACCGATATCGCGCTATCAGATCGAGGACAAAAACACGCGAAAACGAGTTTCGTACTCGCATGTCACGGGAACGGATACCGTAGATCGTGGACGCGGCAGATTCGCGTGTCACGGTGCGATAAACACGGGGGAATCCGCTTCGAACGCGCTTGTCACATGTACCGGTACCGCAGATCGCGCGGTTCATACGTTTCCCGTCGGGTATCGCGTGAGAGTGTCTTGGAATTTTTTATGTTATGAATATTCAGACAAAAGAAATGAGGTGGGCGATCTCTCGGGGACGGGCGTTCATACGGGATATCACGGTACGTATATAACAGATGCGTGCAGCCCGTTTCGCTTGTTACAAACAGAGCCATGGACGCGACAGTGCGCTTATAATGGCTGTCGTATTTGAGACTTTACATTGTTCTCGCTTTGCCGCAAGGCACATCGACGTGCAGAGAAGCGCGCTTGCGGGTACTTCCGTCTAGTGCTTCCCCGCTTTACACCTCTTGGGTAGTAATTAGGGATGCCGCGAACTTTTTTCGACCCGAAGTTTCGATGATTTCGAAAGTTTTCGAATTTTCGAAGCTTTCGATATCAAAAATTTCGACGGAAATCAAATTTTCGACCTTGTTAAACTGAGAGGTTCGACGTTTTTCGAAATTTCGAACTTCGCACGTTCAGAAATGCAATGTTTTTCGAACCACCGAACTTATTACGCTAGAAAATTCGATCCTTTTCAAACTTCCGAACTTATTACGCTGCAAAATTCAGTGCTTGTCGAACTTTCAAACTTGATAGACTACATCAATAGTGACAGATGGGCCCAGTTGGTACATGACTTATTTTGACAAAATGCGCCGCCAGACTGGGACAGATAATAGACTAAAAATCGATGATTTTCGAACTTTCGAATTTCTTGTACTAAAAGGTTCGACTCTTTTCGAACTTTCCAACTTTCTACGCTAAGAAATTTGATAAATTTCAAACTTTCGAACTCTATTTATCTAGAAATTTCGGAAAACTTTTGAACTTTCAATTTTTAAAAATCAGAAGTAGCGGCGATGTAACTGAACCAAAGCA